>UCOH01000344.1:0-18636 GCA_900474275.1 Synergus japonicus
ATATATATATATATATATATTATATATATTTTTGTTATTATGTTATATTAAATCTTCAATATAAAAGTGATGAATACATTTTAAATTAAAATCGAGAGGTTTTGATTATACGACGTCCATACATGTAGTTTGGATGCATGTTAACTGTAGTAAACGAAGAAAATGAAGAGCCATCCCTGTATTGTCAGGATCGAGATTCCAGTGGACAAAATGAAGGGTCAGTTGCACAGAGGGTTTATTAAGCTAATTAACTGACTATGCAGATAGGAGGGTCTATATCTGCTTGTAGTTAAAATCCATGTGTGCGGCACACTATAGTTTACGACTTGATGATGAAAATTATTTTCAAAGTATAACTTTTCTTCAATAATGCTGCAAATATGCAGTACGAAATTTCTACTAACGCTTAAACATCAGAAAATAAACGAAAAGGCCAGAATACTAAATGTATACGTATAACAGCCAAAACGACTGTGTCTATAAGAAAAATAAATGCAGGAAGTCAGGAAGTTTTTGTCTTATTTTGGCTTATTAACCGCAAAAATTCGTTCTGCTTAGACGAATTTCAAATCAACCCCTATTCTCATTTCTTTTTCTTGTGTCATTATCGCGTGCTTTCTTTATAACGAGAATTATTACCCGCACGCGCCAAGTTAGTTTTAACCGAAATATTGAGAGAATGGCTGAAGGAAGAACGGCTGGTCTTCAAATATGAAAAATTCGTTACAGTATAAAGTAATTCCAGTGAAATATTAAAGAAAAGTGAAAAACTAAGGTTTAACTAATGTAATAATAACTAAATAATAACTAAATAATGATTAACGTTCAAATTGCCAAAATTAATAAGAGATGTATTAAATTATAATCTGCTTCATCTTCTTTAAAAGAGCATAGAAGGATGCTATGTATAATTAAGGGTGTGGAATTAAGTTTAAGCCAACTGAGGAAAGGGCAGCTAATCAGAGCCTCAGCTTGATTTAGGAAGGGATTTTAATTATACAAGAGGGTCAGCATGAAACACCGTTTATGACTCTGTATATATGTATAACAATCTCATCCTTTATTTACGGTTTAATATTTATGTCTATCTCCACAATTCAAACAAATTAAGTACCAAATTAATCCACGATAATAAAGTTATGTAATCCCTTGGGAAACACCTCAGATGGTAGTATTTATCCCAAAGTTTAAAAATCACATTAAGGATCTTGATCTTGATTTTCATTGACATTCTATTAATTTATGATCAATGCTTATCAGAAAAGTAATACATATATTTGTGGAGGTTTAAAAATTTTAATGAATCGGATTTAGAAGCTCTATGAATCATATTTATCATAATTGTATCTCAGAAAATGCTTCTTTAAATCTGTCTCTGAAATGGTCTCTTTACGAGAGGCGTAATGATTTAGTATCTCGTAACTTCTACCGCCAAGTGAACGTTACTCAAAATAATAGACAATAGGTCCCTGCTGACCTTTCGAAGTTAATTATATTCTTGCAAGTTTGTATAAATGACTAGAAGCGCATGACATATATCAATATATGCTTCCTCGATTGCACTTTTAACAGACCACAGTGGCTGTAAACGGTGGCGCTTTGCGGGTATTCAAGAATAAATGCCCAAGAATAAATATCGGCAATTATAGTTCAACAGACAACTGCAAATCTTATTAATAAAACATCCACCAAGTTAACAGTATTTTCCTTAACCAAATATCATGATAATTAAAACCTTATATTAATGATTTAATGATAATGATAATGATATTTTCAGGAAATAATAATAGATGTTTATATCTATATTTTATTCCTAATGGGTATGACTCTAAGCTTATGATATTTGAAAAACGACAATAATCAACATTCCGCAGCTTCTGCGCAGAGGAAAACATGTCGTAGAGACCTGGAAGATAACGTTGAAGAGAATAAAAGGAATGAAGAAACGTGGATTCGCGGGGGTGGGGCAAAACGAGCCCCACCCCCACATTGAAAGCCCCGCCTTTTGGAGGTCGTGTGACGTCACGCAGACACTTGTTACGCCTTGCAGGCTGCAGTCTACAGCCTCTGCTGGTCTGTCAAATTTAAAAACTATACCTCTGTCCACGTGGATTATAATTCCAAAGACGTAACGAACTTGATATCAAGATTAATTCATATTTTTAAATATTATTAGCTTGATTGATCGGAAAACAATTCAAGACGAACTTATTTCTCAAGTATAAATGAGCGGTTGAAAGTAAAAAGTGGATGAAGATATTTCATTTGTAAAAGTGGAATAAAAATTCAGAAGAAGAAGAGTGGGATTAAAAGAATTTTCAGAGCAAAAACGGAACGCCAATTCGAACTGATCGGTTCTCCTTTTGTTGCATTTTTACTCTGAAAAATTTGTATCCCTCTTTTATACACAAGAAGTATTTTTATCTGCTTTTGACTCCCAGTTGTTTAAATTTGAGTTTACATTTTCAGTAGAAATTTCTATTGGCCTAGTAGTAATGGAATGTACTGGTCAGACACGCTAGGATACCTTAGAATCTTAAATGATCCAAAATTTATGCTTCAACTTAGATGAACTAATATTTTTGAAAACTCACCCCTTCATTTTGTGTTATTTTCAGTTAAAATACATAAATTTTCTGAACCCCGAAATTATTGCAAACTGTTAAAAAGTTAATGAATCTTTTAATTATTAATGGAGTCGTAAAACTTTTAAAGAGATAATGTGAACTAATGATGCGAATTATTGGCTGGAACTACACGGGGTAATTTATGTAATTCATAACTATGAACGATTATAATATTTGATATAAAAATATAAGTATGTAAATGAATGTAGATAAATTATATATGGTACATAAAAAAACACATTTATATAACCGATTTTTTCAACAAAAAATGGTAAAACATAAAGAATTTGCATTTCATCATTTTATATATAGTAATTGCGACAAAGTAATAATAATATCAGTCGCGGACGTAGTAATCGCGATATCCCGTGGGCCTAAAGTCTGCTGGTCCGCCGTGGGAACAAACTGATAACAATAGAAACGTAGTTCGACGATTATGTTACAGTTTCCTGTTTATCGCCTTAATATTCATACATATCAGAAAAATATTATTGTATTTTCCAATGCATTACGTCCAAAGCAGTATCTTTGTAAAAAAAGAGAAACACGCCTGATTAAAATATACATAAAACATTTATCGATGTATTATTATATCAAACAAAACCATTATTTCATTCTAAACAAATATGCACATTGATTCAATCATAAGAATTCTACGTGTCGCCATTTTGGAAGCAGAAAGCTCAATTAACATTATGTACCAAACATCACATTATAAAGATTCGAATCCAGATTTGGTCCTATAAGATTTTTAAAGGTTTCCAATCCTTAAGGAACCCTGCAAATTTGGTGTCAAACTTAAAGGTCATGTCGATTCAAAAAATATGTTTTCCAGAAATTGAAGAACCTGACTAAGGACTGCAAATGCGCGATTGAGTGGGTGGGGGCGGAGCGCAGAGAGTGAGGGAATAAAAAGTACGGAACGCGTGGGGCGACCATGACGATGGGATTGATGCGGGTTTTGTCGGGGGGAGGGGGGAGGCTCTTCAGCCTGGGCCGTCCCGGAGGGCTTCCGTGGAACACGCGGCCTCCAGCCACAAACTCCACGCATAACGTCGCGCGCCGTCGACCGCGACAGACGTTCGTACGGTTCGATCATCATTGATCGCCGATCGCGATCAAGACGGAAAGAAAAAAGAAAAGAAAGAGAAATCCGATCGTGACGCATTCGGCAAATCCAATCCCTCATTAATCTTCAGTTGACTCACAACTTTCGAGCACTGAAGACATTTATTCCTCACTCTATGACTCGAACACGTGTTTCTAGTGAGATTCGAGAAAAGGCGGGAAACCGGAACCCAGTGATAAAAAAAAATTGGTTTCATTAAAAAGGAAAAAAAGAGATTTCGTTGGTTCTGACGTGGGACGGTAATTAAATGAATATAACGAATTAATCCAGTGCGTGGGTGATGGCACAAGTAAAGACTGTGATAATTTTTAAGTGGAACTCGAAAGTCATGATGTGAGTGAAGTCGATAATTCCTAGAAAATTTTCCATGAAACAGTGAAATAGTAGGAAAATAAGTGAGTTGAGTAAAGAGCAAGTGAAACAAGTAGAAAAGAATCTAAATTCTAAACAAATGATTCTTGATTGAATTTGATTAGTCAATTATGGAACAGGATGAAGTTCTGCTTTCATGGATCCCGGAAAATTGTCCTCCAGCTGATTGGTTCGACTTTTTCATGATGAGGAAAATTCGGCCCTTTGGCGAACTTGGTTCCAGGATTCAGGATGAGGAACTCTTTCCTGGAGTTAGGAAAGTGATCGAGTGAAGAATAGTGATTCAAGTGAATAGAGTGCAGAAGTGTTATTAAAATAAAATATAGAAGTTGAATTAAAAATTAAATAAAAATTAAGGGAAAATCCAATGCAATTCAATCAAATATAAATTGAAGTCGAGAGGACTCAAGGCTCTGTCAGGTTGCAAGGAATCACGACGTCACACGTGGAAGATTTGGGTGATTCGGAGGGGGGCTTACTCGCCGATGGAATGCATCTCCCGGTGGGATCCGTGACCTGTGGGGAGAATTACGGTTCCGTTGGTACCCACGAGGGCGCCGGACCGGTTGGGTCATCCCTGGCACCTCTTCAGGGGTTGAACTCGAGGTACCAAGAAGACGGAGGCGGTGGGGGTGGTGGTGGCGAGATGAGCGAGGGTGCCGCCGTCGGCGAGCTCTGGTGGACCGAGAGGCTCGTCGGCGAGGCTCAAGCTGAACATCCTGGTGAACAACTTGTTCGAACTGGTTGGTACCATTTCAAACGATATAGTACATTTAATTCTATGATTTTTCCAGTTTTTCTGGCACAGAGTACTTTTTTTCTATGAAAGGAAGATTTGAAGTTTTTTGTGGTTCTGAAAACATTGACAAAACTTTAAAAGGAGAGATCAAAAAGTATTCTCAAGGTAGAACAATATATATATACTGTGGTAGAATTAAAAAATTAGTAGGCGTCATAAAAATACCCAGCCTATGGTCATAATGTCAGTGATGAACAAATTAAATGCAATAATTAGTAAGAGATTATAAGACACTATAATACTTTGTGGAGATTATATTTTTTTACTTTCTCTTTGTTGTATTTTCTTGATGTTCTACTTCAATTTCATAATTTTTCCCTGATTCATGTTTCTGACTCATTTTTTTCACCTCTTAAATGTCTTATTTTCTTTATTTTTCAGTAATATAATACCTATGTGTTATGTATTTGTTTCATGAACTGATACTTGTATACACTGCTTTTTATGCTTCTCCTACAATATCTGATTCTTTCTTTTATTCTCTTACTCCTTTTCCCAGTTCTGTATTTTATTCCCTGTTTTCGTACTCCTTTCTTTCTACTCAGTTTTGCTCATTCTTATGCTTATTCTGCTGTTATTGCTTCCGTTTTATCATTTGCTTTTTATACGTCATTATTTCTTTTTATTTTGATCTGCTTCCTTTGCTGATTTTATCTTGTTACAAATAAAAAGCTGCTCTATAAGTTTTTTAGGACACGATATTAATTTATTTGCAAATAATTCAGTACTACGTGAATTTTATTCGTTGTTCGGTAGATTGAATCTTATTATTCTTGAATTTTTACATAAGTAAAGGAATATCGGATATCTTTTGTTATCTTCAATAAAAAGAGCTTCTTTTCTGTTCGATTTTAATGATGATGAATGAATGCGCTATTCGTGTTGTTATTTCTATAGCAGAAAGTCTACCATGGAAGAGCAACTGGCTCAGATACATTGAGCAACAACATTCGAATTTGTGAACCAACGCTCCCTGTAATTACAGAAATTGGAACTACACATCTACAGAATTTAGCCCTAAATTTTAGCTGAAACTGTGTTCGAGGAATTGTACACAATATCCAATTTTAATTTTTCAAGCCTGAAAAAATCAAGCAGGTTCATAATACTGTAACCAACCATATATAATGAGGCACATTAATTATTATTTTAGCAAATATCCAAGATTTAATTTAATTTAAAGATATGAAAATAGACTCTTGTATTAGGCAGTTTGTTGGGCAAGAAAAACAAAGAGTACGTCAAATAAAAAATCCCTATAATTAGAAAATCAGCTGATCAAAACAATAACAAAAGATTACATCAAAAATATACACAGAATGTAACGTCTTAGAATCAATAAAAGTCCAGCAAATAAATAAAATCACATAGCTTCAATCCTACGTTCGAATTGACATCCTTGCCGAACATCAAAACCAACGAAACCGTCAACCTCTCATTGGAATCTCGACATAATTTTATCCTGATATGATTTAATCCGCCACACTCAAAACTCTTCGGAATCAGTAATTGAATTTTCTCGCCAAGTTGGTGATCCTTTTTTTCGCACAACTTTTTAACACCTTCGCATCCTTCTTACATCAGATTGTAAAAGCGTCCGTCGTTTCAGCGTAAAATTTTAATTTGCAATGTCCGAACACTTTCTATAGCATCGCAAATTATATTACTTACGCCTTACGTAATACCGAATAAATTCAATTTTGCGGAAAAGGAGTTATTCAATAAAACAATCAACAATACCTTTTACAAGTGCTTACCTCCCCATGCAAGTCTCTTTCAACTTGCGAATCAAGAATTTCTAAAAAATCACATTTCATCATCAATTTTTTTCAATTGTGAGTCCATTTTTATGATTAAACACATATTTTAATCTTTCCCTTAGTCATTTTTATCCCAGAATTGAATTCTCACGTGATACATCCTGTTTGGTATTGCCTCAGACTCGAGCGGGATTTCCTTCCCTTTTTTCATCTTAATCTTCTTAACTTTCTGTCCACAGTAATTCCCCTCCCACACTTTGACCCTGCCAATTAGCTCGTGCCTAATGAGTACCTACGCACACGTCGCGGCTGCCGACGTAATAAGGGACCAAATCGGGTCGTAGGGACCAAAATCTCGTCAACCACCTCGTATTTCTTTTCTACCTTGCACAAAACTATTTTAAATTCCTACACATTTTCGCCGGCGGTACAATAAATATTAAAAATTGCTTTTCTTTGTTACAGGTTCTCCCTATTTTCTGTGCAGCCAACTTCCGACTCACTGGAGATCCAACAAGACACTTCCGGTTGCTTTCAAAGTCGTGGCTCTTGGAGAAATTGGGGACGGAACTTTAGTGACTGTTCGAGCCGGGAACGATGAAAATTGCTGCGCTGAACTTAGGAATGCTACCGCCCTCATGAAAAATCAGGTGGCAAAGTTCAATGACCTTAGATTCGTTGGCAGAAGTGGAAGAGGTGAGTCTCATTCATTAATAGAATTAATTACATCGAAGTATTTTCATTTGAGGTAATAACAGGGTAATTCCCTTTTATTATGATATTATTTTCTAATATAAAGGAGACCCAATTTTAAGAAGACGAAGAAAAATATTGTCCAACCGCATCTAAGAAGGCCTCTTAATTTCTCTGGTTAGGAGTTAATCAAGTAAAAGAGGAGATTGGTAGGAATCCACCGCAGCTTTTTCTTGTGGTGGATTGATTCCTGATCGGTTTTGCACGAGTCCTCATTTCGTTTTGAAAAACAATGATGTAGCAATTGAAGAGAAGAGAGTTAGCCTCGTGCCAAAGCCAAACCCTTCTGTGAACCCTCTAAAATCACGGTTATTGTAATCATCATCATCATCATCATCATCGTCATCAGCCATCCTCCCGCTCTTCTCCAGTTTCTCTTCATCTCTCACTCTCTCTCTCTCTCACTCTGCATCCGCGAGTTTCCGCTCCCGCTGCCCCCAGAGTCATTACTCGACGTCCGCCACGAGCCCCAATCGGGTATACGAAACAACTGGCCGTTAATCAGAAATCATTGTGGAACCAAGGGAGGCCTGAAGTATACCTCAAATCTGGTTCTCTCAATTTTATCCAGAAAATTTAGCAAATAGAGTAAACGAAATTCAACTCTATAACATGTAATTTTCACAATATCCCATAAAATAGGGAAAACTCGATTATTGGAAATAATATCGTAACTGTGTGAGATTCAGGAGCACTTTTCCTTGATAAGCAAATATGTTGAAAACGGGAGAACTCTATTGAATAGAATAATAGACGCGCGACCATGGAAATCCAATTTGAGCGGGATGACAGTTATTTAGCGGTAGCTAGCCAGATTTTGCAAGGTCCGATGAGTGTTGCGCCCTTCGATCCCAGCGATGGGTTATGGATTGACGGCTGGACCATACCGACGAGCTCGTAGCGAATGGCATCATTTATCTTTCAGGTGGTTTCATCATTTCGACCTGCATTACTGCCTCTCTTGATTCAAAAGCTAAATCCACAACGCATGTGTACCATCCTCTTCGTTTCTTTCATAACAATTACATTTTTTCGAACCCCCAGCGATAATCCCAATTCCCAATCATGTCAATTGACCAATACGCCCAAGGCATGCTCGTAATACGACCGCGACACCCCGAACGGATCATTGATGCTCGTTTCACGGTTTATTAATTTAATTGCCTCAATTTCAACGATTGACACGTTCATTCATTGATAAAGTCCATAAATAATAATCAGCGCTAGATGTACAGTATAATTAGTTCAATAAATTTCTATTATGAATTAGGAATTTTTACCCTTTTTTGTTACTTATCCAACGGATCGTAATTAATAAAATTGGCCTTTGATTATAATTTTATTATTTATAGCGTAGTATGTCAGTAACTTAATAACCCTGTAAATTAGGGAATAAATAGTAGCTGGATTAGAAGCGGAATATATGTCGCAAAAGGGAAATGGAGGGCATTTAGCAGAGAGTTGTGAAGGATTGGGGAGGCCTGAATCACTGATGGAGTTAATGGATTATGCAGGCATAATGCAGGGAAAGGTGCACAAGAGAAGAAATCGATAAAAGAACATTGGAAAAAACTGCATTAAATATTCAGCCAATTTTGACCCCTTTTTCAACCGAGATAGAAATGATAAAAACATAAAAACTGCAACTGATCATTTTAAAACGATCATTTTTTAAGCTTTCAATTAATACAGAATCGTCATAAAAATATTACAAATGACAATCCTCTTGTATCCCATACCCCAGTTTACCAAAATCGTGAATCACTCCATTTAATTAAACTTCGCCATACCCGTCAATTAAAATCCTGATGATTGTTTTCCACATGCAGGATGATCATCAACTTCCCAGTAAAACGTGACATCGATATATCCAGAAGACCGATTGAAAAGTGAATCAATTTTTCTAGGCCGGAAACAAAACCAGGAAACTAGTCCAGAACTCGAGTTAGTCGAGTCTATCAAGGGTGGTCCACTCAATTATCGCCTTCCTAATCGCCTCTCGTCGCCCAGAAGGTCCCGGTCCCGCAGCCATCTCTAGCCAGGATCAAGCAAGAGCCACTGCTATCGCCAGTCTTCACTTTTGCCTCAACCTATAATTAGTATTCTACCGCAAGTCCATACATCTGCGGCAGCGGAATATTATCGTCGATAGTAATTATTTGACAATTCCAGAGACATCCTGTTGTGTGACTCTATCTCTATCTCTTCCCCCTCACCACCCTTTGCTGAGAGTGGCTCTCCATCCCCGATAGATGCAAAACCCCTCTTACCCCTTTTCATCCCCATCCAGGTCACCACTCGCCACGAGTATTAACGGATGGTTTCGAGTGGTTTTGGGTGGTTCTGCTTGGTACGTGGTGTGGGATGACGTTCATCTCATCTCGGTGTTGCACCAACACAAGAGAAGCCGTTCGTCCATCCATCGCACTCGTGCATGGTGCCGAACGTTATAGGTGCCACATACGCGTGGCCCGATTTTGTCTCTGCCTGTCCATCTGTCGCGTCGCGTCGTTCCGACCGTTCCTCATTCGCGAATGCATAGGCCGGTCCTGTCTCTGCAGATGACCGTTCCCATCATCGAGTATTAACCGCAGGTTCAGGCACGGGGTTGTGCGACATTATTAGCCCCAAATGCGATAGACTCGGCTTGGGTGACATTTTCCGTTTCTAGAGAAATGTTACCCGACTTGGCTGAATCAGAAAATTTTGTTAAATCCAAATTTACGGATCATTTTAGGAATTTCGATTATTTCGAACAAGTTCTTGAGGATAGTAAGGGTTTAGAGGATAGTAACTTTAGACAATAGATGGACCATCCAGGATTGGTTGTTGGGATCCTGGAACTTCGGGAAACCCCAGAGGTATTCTAAGTTTCGATTTGGAATCCAACTTCCTTGTGGAAGATATTTTTTCTTAAACGTACAGTATGCAGTGCTAAAATAGAAGATTTTGGAAGGACAGTGTTTCGAAACATGAAAATAGGACGATGAGCGCGAGAGCGATGATACCACAGGATGAGGATAGAGAGTCGGGTCAGGGGTGGGATATAACTAGAATATAACGCCGTGCCGCTTTGCAGTCAGTTGCAGTTCCCGGGGGTGGCGGGATCAGGGGTGTTTGATGCCGGTTATCATGTTGACAGACACAACGGGGGGGTTCAGGGTGGACCAAGGGGAGACAATTACAAATCGTTGACGTTTACGCCATTCCGACAAACGTGTACGCGATGCGTTTCCCAGGAAATCCGAAAGAATGTTTCAGGGTGGACATTGATCTCATTAAATTTCCGACTAGTGTCCTGCAAACACACTCAAACTATTTAAAACCCTCCACATTCCCTCTCACAATTTCAACATCATCATTTCCTCGAAATTATGGAAGTACCGAAAAAAATCGAATTCACTAAAACAAGGGAATGGTTTATTTCTGTTTCTTCATCAGAGGATCAACATCCATAATTCTTAGCATTTGAAACTATTACAGGCTGGTCTTCAGACTTGAACCACCCTTCTGGTAAATTTATCTGACAGGTAATTTCACTTTAACCAGCAATTGAAAAGAGTCTTTATGAAAATCATCAATCATAGTGTTCTACTTCCTGACAAATACTTGATGGGCTCAGCATCAGTAGAGCCGAAGGTTATTATATTTTAACACTTGTAAAGGATCTGCACAATCTTCTCTAGAACGAAAACGAAATAAAATGAAATAATATATTAGATGGTGCAAAACATCCGATACTAAAGAATAAGGATGACTAATTTGGAGCTCTTGTGTCAAAGATGTTTGGCACTTTATTGGCACTTTCTTTAGTCAAAGCTGATAGTTCTCGGGAGGGTCAGAAGATATTGTTCTGGAGGATTAAGGGAACATTTAGCACCTCATAGATCTAGTCTGGAATCTTCCTAAATGTCTTTGACCCGTCCATCTCGACTTGATGTGCTTCTGAGGGTTCAGAGATGGCAAGAGAAAACCGCTTGGTCCTCTGGAGGAGAACGGTAGACTCGCTGAAGTAGAAGCTGGGAGCGGCGAATTACCAAATGCATATTAGCGAGCGACGGGCCGTTTAAGAGCGCGTAGTCAATCTCTCCGTCGGACATTTATGGAGAGGGAATTAATATACCGGACCTTCAACCTCGAGACCTTCGTCAATGATATATGCACACGAGCGCTCCACCCTCTCTAGAAGCCTTCGTGCGCTTTTACCCTACTGGAGAACGGCTGGCTTGGTCCCAAGTGAAAATTCTGGACGTGCAACACTTGTTCCACATATCAAAGACAGAAATGTACCCCCTAATTTCATCCAGATACAACAATCCGAGGATTGTTACCTATATGTTTCCGAATTATAAAAATATGTTTTCCTTTCAGGGAAGAGCTTCAGCATAACCATAACAGTTTCAACGACGCCACCTCAAGTAGCAACCTACACTCGTGCAATCAAAGTGACCGTGGATGGACCACGCGAACCTCGATCCAAGACGAGTGAGTAGAACATCATCATATAATTCCCACTCATGTCCATCACTATTCAATAATAGTGTTGAATTGCCCAGTGATTGACAATACAGATACAGTAGTACAGTGATTGACCGTAGAGAGTCATTTGCAGAAAATGCATCGACAATAATTTACAGAAAGCCCTTTCACACAGTAATGGGAGTCATTATCCAGCAGATGGTGTACGATGATGCAGTGGCCGACGTGTGGCGCGTGGAACATCGTGTTCCTTTTAACCTATTCGCGAGTAACAGCGCGTGCTTTTACGCTTACCTTCATAACTATCTAGAACTATCTACAAGCGGCTTTTACACGCACTCATGGCTCGACAAGCAGCCTCTGCACGCGTACTCGACATGTACATTATTGTATCATATATGTCATAGCATGCCATAGCATACCGGCTCCATCCAACCCTCGGGCAGTCAATCCCTGACGCCCTACGTCCCGGACAAAAAATTGCACTCGTTTCGATATCTGATTAATAGACGCTGTTGAATCGACCGCGAGAGTCCTCGGCCTGGTTTTGCGGCCATTTCGCATTTGACCGGATAAAGTATTGATGATCCAAAACGATCTGCTATCAAACCCATACAGTACAGCTTGTAAACTGTTTTCAATACAAAAGATACTGTAAAATATCACGAGGTGATGTCTATAATATTTTTCAGTGGGTAAGATGAGTAACGAATTATACACTCAAACTTCCTCCTGTCTAAAATGAATTGAACACTTTCCGCAAAATTTAAGGGCCAATGTACTTTATGGGGGTGCATTAACCCGTTTGTATTTGGGCACTTTGATTCTTGATGCACATATGGCAATACAGGATCCGGAAGTAAAACGCGCACGAGCCCTCATACTATCAAAATTAACATGTTTCCATATAATAACAGAAGACGAAGGGCGTTTCGCGTATTGAATATAATAAAATTATTAGACGTCCGCACGCGACCCTCCATTACCCTTTTATTTCTTACTGGCGCTATTACCCGAAATGCACTGACCATGCAACCCTTTTATTCGTAAAATCGCCTACTCCAAATTGCCAAAATTATCGTCAGAAATTATTCGCGAGATTAGAAGAGAGAAGAAACAAGAAAAAACCAATAAGAGAGACTATTTGGGTATAGAAATAGAGAAACGATTTCGGTAACAAAAAGCTCGCGAGCCAGGATGATTATGCGAGTATAATGATAGGTAGCAGGTGTTTACGGACCTCAACGTCGCATTGTTCTCATACAATGAAGCATCGGTTGTTGGCCGACGGCAACTTGTACCCGATATTACATTGTTTTGATGCGTGATCGCAAACACCCCGTGTGTATGCAATATGCTGTCCTTCGTGTTTCCCTGACAGACTGCAAGGCTTTTTTTACAGTTCGTCAAACTTGACTGTTGAATCTTTATATCTTTTATTCGCAAGCAAGGACAATGCACTTTCATTCGTTTCAAGGTGAAGTTCAAATTTGGGAAGTCACATTGAGAAAAATGGGTAATAATGAGAAAAATTAGATTCGGAAATATGAAAAACAATTTCTGAGACTCGTGCCATGTTGAATATGGAATTATTCCGTCTGATAAATTTTTAAAGAAAATTCACTAATTGTAGGTGTTATGCGACTGAAACTGCTTAACAAGAAAATCAACTCTGCTTCTTTAATAACCGCAACTCACGTCATCCTTCATTTGATTATCTTCAGTGCATGCCATTTTAAATCCGGACAAAAAATGTCTTATCCCATCTGCCTGATCTTTGAACAGTGAACACTTAATACTATATACCATGCAGGATGATAATACAAATCAACGTGACGTTACTTATACGGTAGTCAATAATCAAACTCTTACTAAAGGTCTGATTATGATAATTTCATCATTATGTGGAAATTGGATAATGTAAATTTAATTTCTTTATCAGTGAAGACTCAGAGACCTTCCATTATTCCTTACTCATTACAAGTGTATTTGTATTCAATTGTTCGAAACGTGATTTATTAAGTGTGCTTTCATTTAAATTCAAATTGGAAAAAAATTGATCACTTGCAATCACAGAATTATCAAGTAATGAGTACAACGATTAATGCAGAGGATGAAATGATGAAATAAAATGATCTGAGACTAAAATTGATACGGGTAGCGACGGAAGTGATTCATGAGAAAAAGAGCAAGAGTTTGAGTATATCGAAACCTTGATAGATATGTTTTGAAAATTACGAACTTCCTGGCATCCGGTACGTGAGAAATCGTGGGATCCAGTTGAACACACCCCCACCCATCTATGCTTATTCTCTTCTGACTTGGAATCTTCTTCATCATCTTCTTGTTCAGATACAACCCTCCCGCGAGTACAACCATTAGCAGTCGGTAGCGAAGAATAATGTTGTATCGAGACCAAGCGAGCAAAGATCCTTGACCATCTGGAACTCTCACCAACCAATTTCGTGCAGTTTGCGGTTGAACTTTATTTGTCGCTATCCGGAGGTGTCTCAACCAACGAATACAATTTACGCCCAACTTCTTTTCAACCTATGATTCTTCTTTATAACCTCAGGATATCAATGTTGCAGCAAATTGACACCTTCAATTTATCAATCTTCGAAAAAAACTGGAAAGATGTACACTTTTATAAACCCGTTTTTATCATGCTTTATCCTATTCCTCTCTTAATTCTATAAAACGAAATTGGGAAGAAATTCTGATACAAATATACATGTATACATAGTATATATTCCCTGTGTTTGATATAGGATTATTGCATCACTAATGACTATACAGAGGTTGACATGAGGAGAATCGAATGACCTCTGCTATGCCAGGAATTCTATTGAAGTTAGTCAGAACTCGGAGTGAACGACTTTCTTCATTATGCCACTCAATATAGTTAATTACTCAAACATGTCCTTCCATTCTCATCAATTTCAGTACACTCTGAAAGTTATATCCGCTTCATAACGCTCATTAACCCTTATATCCATTTTCCCTTCTCTAAACTAGAAAAACAACTTTGAAATATAATCTAAACTTACGAATAAACATCCAACTCAATTCTGATAGATTAAAACTATTTCTATAGATAAAATTTGATAAATCTTGCTCGGCCTTGATTTTCGTAGATAATAAAAGATCCCGAACTCGTGAAATTTTCTTTCAGGACAACAACATCAGCAATTCCGCGCATTAGGTTTGGGGCAACGACCTTTTCTCGACGCCCCGACCTCATTTACAACACACCTTCGGGAGTTGGAATCATACCGAAGAAACAAACATCATCATCACCATATACATGGTCAGCAAACCGGCAATGGAGCTACGAGTACCGGAAATGGATCGTGCAACAACCCCAATAATACAAATCCTGCTACGTCACCCTCTTCTGGAATTCACCTAGCGACGACAGAGGGATCCACCACACATCAGGATTGCTACAAACATAGTCCACAGCATGGAGGTGAGTAATCATTCAATCATTTTCATTTAGGAAAATAGAAACTAGAAAATATTCCAGGGATTTGTTCTCATCACATCAGAATCTCCCACCTCTCTTCCTTCCATTTCATCTACTCCTCATCGATTCTATTCTATTCAATTCAATTCTATTCAACATTTTTCTTACATTAACAATAAATCCTCAACACTATCCGTTGATTCAGAGGCGTGTGCATCCAGCGGTTCAAATCTCCCTATCACTCTCCTGACTCAAGCTCTTCAAAGGGAGGAGTAATGGGGGGGACTCGGGTCTGCCGTTTCGCGAGGTAATAGTTTCATACCTCGTTCCGGCTCTGCACCCTCTAATTCAACGTAATAACGACATTCAACCTGCTGTTCCATCTTCCCTTTGCCGATCCTACTCTGCGCCTCTGGAACATCTTTGAAAGTGTCCCGTTCTTCACAGAGCGTTACCGACTCACCGATAGCCAACTCTAAACTGACCCATCAGTCTCACAACTTCACCGATCGGGCTGTTTTGTCCACAATTCTTGGTCAGCGAAAAGCGCGTCGATAATTCAGTGGTGTAAAAAGAAGAGAAGGTCGAAGGATTTTTTTCGCCTGCTCAGGTTCGTCTCGCATCAGCGGTCCCGACCTGATCAAAGTTAAGTAGACGCGCCCCTACTAGTCGCTGCTGGCAAGAAGACCTCTTTGAAGCTGCGTTGCGGTTTCTCTGTGCCTCAACCTCCTCCCCTACCTCCTTTTCCCTTGTTCATCGCGCGCCTCGCCCTCAACGTCGCCCCCACCAGCAACGACCCCGCAGTCTCGAAGATCGTCCACTGTTGTAATTACCTCGTTTACCCCGATGGATTTTACGTCCTTCTTGAAAAAAATGTCGGTCAAAAAAAAAACACTCAGCGAAGTTTAAGTCATCTCTTGGAAGAAAAGTGAGTCTTTTCCATTGCTGAAGCATTCTGTTCCTTTAGAAGGTATCTTCCAGGTATTCAGACACCCTTCCGAGAGTTTCTGAATAATCCTACTCCTAATAATTCTACTCCTAATAATCCTACTCCTACCTCCTTTTTCTCTTTCTCTTTATTCTCCTCCGACTTTTCCCTCGCTCTCCTCTTCATCTCGAGCAGTTCCGATCCGATTACGGACCGCCAAACTTGAACAGGAGTTATAAGCGAGCATAGTGCGAAATGATTGTGCGAGCGTTGGTGGGTGCAATTTTCTCTCTGTCTCACCCCACTGACCAATTCTGATTCCGAACGCTGGATCGGACAAGATCATGCACTCACGTACAGCTCACGTGCACGCTGCGTAATACCAGGGATCCAGTGATCGATCGCGTCCGATCGAGGGGCGATCGATCGCTGGATCCATGTTGTTTTTGCCCTTCGCCATTATTCCTTCTTTTGTCTTACGCCTCGCTTCGCTTGCAATAGAGGATGCTGCTGACTGAAAGTGAAACTGAATCCATCCAAGGATTCGTTCCTCTCTCTCTCCTTCCAGGCGTTAGGTAAAATATTTATCTTTTATATTATTCCTCCTGACCTCGGAAAATCCAAGTCTTCGATTTTATAATTCTACATTTTCAAGAAAAATTGAAACGATCAGAAGAGACCTGTTTTCCCGGTTCAATGATCAATGAAAAAATTGCAAGGGATTGAAAAAAATATATCTCGTGAAAAAAATATCTCATGAAAAACATATCTCCTTCAGAGACAGTAGGTACTCTCTCAAGAAAGTCGAGATGCCACAGCGCTCTGGAGGATAGAACGACCTCGAGCGAAGGCTTCGGGTGGGAAAAAAAGGGAAGTGAGCATTATTTCTGTCTCTTATAATATAACCGTGTCCGTTCCTCGTCTTCTCTCAACTCTCATCTCGAGTCGTGATCGGGGTAATGAGCCCTGGCAGTGGTAGCAGACCCAGTGCACAAATGCTTCACGAGTCAGACAAGGAGCAAGCATAATCAGGGAGAGGCAAAGAGGATTTCTGAGACAAAGAGAGAGAAAGAGAGAGAGAGAGAGAGAGAGAGAGAGAGAGAGAGAGACAAACAGAACTAGAAAGGGATAGAGGAGAGGGAAAGGGGGACAGATCAGGAAGACAAGAATATAATACGAAGTGAGGAGAGAAGCGAGAAGCCGCTCTGATGGTACCACTCTGGAAGGGGTAAGGACGCTGATTATGGGGTGTCAAACAATCACACTGATTGTACATTCTGTTCTGACTTCTTCTGTCTGCTGCTACGTCTACACTGCATCTTCTATATGGACCGAATCTTCTTTAATCTTTCTCCATCACACTTGTTTTCTACCTAAAATAGATGGTGCCAAAACTATCTTGTTGAACCGATTACTGATTCCTCGTTCCAATCTCTAACTTGGTGGTAAAGTTCAGGGATCCAGATGATAGATGTAGGATTTGATCAGTATTCTTTTTTCCAACTCGAGAAGCAATACTTATTTCAATAAGAATTAAAAGAACAACTTGCTTCAGAAAATACGACAAGATAAGATGAATAAATATCAAATTATAGACAATAGACAATTCTTTCAGAGACAATTACATCTTCTACGAGCAGCATCCATCTTTAATATCTTTCTCCCTCTCTCAAATCTCCTTTCTCCAGAGTGAAGGTAGCGAATCGTTGAACCAGTAGGTGCAGAAATGATAGATTATGCAGGAGAAGAGTGGAGAACGATGGAGAAGGGAAGTGGAAAGAGCACCAGGTCTCTTTACCTATTTACCAAGACTCAGCTACTTACCTACCCGTTCTAAAAAGACGAAATGGTGGTGGCAAAGATGGCGGACTAAGGGGCTGTTTTCGCCTTTCCCACGTGCCATGCATCTTATGCCAGCCAAGAGTAATGTTCCCTCCTCGTCTTCTTTCTCCTCCTACACCTTCCCATTGCTAGTTTATCTTTTTTTTACTCCTTCAAATTGTCCCTCGTCCTCTTACCGCGGATTTTACATCTGAGATTCTCCTTACTGAAACTACACCACGCACAATGCAAACTTCGTTTAGTTTTCTTGGTTGATGTTTTCTTGTCTCTGGAGGACCATCCGGGTTTGTATTTTTAGCTCGGAGATTGTTGGACAAAATGAGAGTCGGGGAGCTTGATGCTGGAGATGAATGGAGGAAACATAACTAGAATTTTTAGCTTCTGAATGAAAGAGATGGTAGAGATGTGATTATCAAAGAAGACTTGTATCACTCCTCATTTCTACAATAAGTATATATATATATATATATATATATAT
>UCOH01000345.1:0-13575 GCA_900474275.1 Synergus japonicus
CCACCATGTCCTCCGTAACTGCCATCTCCGCCATGTCCTCGATAATCACCATCTCCATCATATCCTCCATAACTACCATCTCCACCGTGTCCTCCGTATCCACTATCTCCTCCGTAACCACCATGTCCACCATTTCCTCCGTAACTACCACTTCCATATCCACCAAATTCAGTATGTGTGTATCCACCTCCTCCACACTTAGGTACTAACCAAGGCCATTCGCAGATCAACTTATCCTCATCGAATACCAAACCGAAAGGACATCGAAATTCGTAGGGAATCATATGAGGACCACCTGTAAAAAATGGAAAAATTAGAAATTTTTAATGAAGTAAAATTATTAATTAATAAACACTATCACTACTTAGAAATGTCCAGAAACCCAATTACTAAAAGTAAAATTATAAAAGGGTGGAAATTTCGAATTTGAAATAGGTAAAATAGATCAAGCTCTACCTAAATCAAAACAGGCAAAGAACCATCTACAATTTTGTGGATCGGCATAGTATCCAGGATGTTCAGGACACTGGAATCTATTTTTTGGTACTGGAGCGATTTCACTACTTCCTGGGCATGGTGATCCTTCGGATATGGATCCTGGCCAAACGCAAACTTCTGTTCTTTCATCAAAGGCCAATCCTGCAGGACAATCAAACTCGAATACAGAGTAATCATCGATTTCCTGATTGAATTTTACGCAACGATAGAATCTGCAAAAAAATACATTTTAAATTATAAGTGGTTAATTACCGTTAAAAAATAGAACCAAGTTTTTGAGGATTTCAAGTTTTTGTGATGTTCTAACAGAAAAAGCTGAAATAACAGTGGAGAAGTAAAAAATATATAATACCGATTACAGCTTCTTGGATGAACAAAATAGCCCTGTCTCGAACAAGAAAACTCAGTGTGTGAATCTTCACGCATTGCGTGAATTTGTCCAAGCGTATCAACAACTCGAACAATCCTATATCCACTCGACTTTACTTTATTTGGATACGAAATTTGTGAAGTCTGTAAAAAAAAGTTATTAATTATGTTTAAAATATTTAAAAAGAACCAAGTACTTCCATCTATTAGAAACAAGAATAGGTATCAGAAGAGAACGTATATTTTTATATACTGCTAGAAAGAAAGATATCTGTAATGCTGGCTCTGTTCGACTCTTAAGTATAATTTAGAAAGTAAATTGAATCTTGAATTCAAATGTTCTTGGTTCTTATCCAGGCTAAGAAATATTTAACAGTTTCTTGACTTCCAACATAGATGGCAGAATAAATCCTTTTATTTAAAACTTTAAAGAATAATTTAAGATACAACAAACGTCTGAAACTTAATAAGTCTCGTAACTTACATGTAATTCATTTTCCAGTGAGGACAGAACCGCTTGTCGCGTTTTTCTCTTTATACTTGAGAAAGACTGAAAAACTTCCTGTGTAATAGATTTGCCACAACTGTTTTTCAAATCATTCTCTATGTTTCGAATTCCTAGTCCTGCCAGACCACGAAGTGTTACGTATTTACCCTGAATTAAATAACAATCAAGTATAATCTTCAAAATAGTATTATGATACATACTAAATAGTAATAATAATTTATTAAACATTTACCTTGATTCCTATGGAAGTTTTATCCTCAAAAGCAATCCAATTTTCACTTTTGAATGCATAGGGTGCTGTGAGGTCATCGTCCCTTTCCAGAATCCACTCACCATCATTCATCAAGTCACAGAGCTGAAAGTTTTTTTTCCATAAGTGAAATTTCGAATGGGGCAATAAATTTAGAATATATATTTTGTATTATAATATATACACATGAATAAGTAAACTTTTGATTATATTTAGGAATAGTATACACTATACACAACTATAATTTTCATATTTGATAAATGGACCGAGAATCTTTGCTGAAAATTACACCTATTTATTTTCTAAAGTCAAAATTGCTATATTATAAAATATCAGTTTTAAATATCAAGAAGTAAAAATATCTTCACTTGCAATATTTTTAAATAACTGTAAATTCGTTTCTAGTTAAATTTAATTGGAATACTCGATTCTGAGAAGAGATGTAATATGTAATACTATATCCAGAGAAGACATCAGTTGATTACATCGACTTTTTTCTGGGCGTCGTTCGATCGTATTGTACTTTCTCACCTCTTTACGGTCGAGGGCGACAGGCTCTTCGTTCTTGGTCGGTGACCTCGGCGTGTTCTCGTTCTGATTCTTCAGAACAAATTTGTAGGCACTCGCAGGCACTGACATGAGGATCTTTGGTTTTGGTACCCCCATACCTATTATTAAATCAACTACACTATCCGTATTGAGCATGTCGAACAAGCCCATCAATCTAGATGGATGAAAGGTGTGGAAGGCCTCTTCTTCATCTACCAAGTAGTGTGTGGATACCGTGAAAAAGTCGACATACCTACAATCAAAAATGCACAAGTCATTAATTTTTAATATTTCAAAACCTATTCCACGAAGCATTACCAGAAAATATTTCTTCGCTTTTATTTATTCAAATGGAAGCAATGCCTTGCTAAACGACTAGAAATTCAAGATTCAAACAATGAAGAATCCAGTACATTGAAAATGGAACATGATGAAAATAAAACATAAGTTTTAATAGAGAAAAAACGGTGTAATATTCATATTGAATTAAATATTCAGGAAAGGAATTGCAAGCGTAACGTCCGCCCATATTCAGAAGATTGAAAGTCTTTTCTTCTCCTTTGTATGTTGTTTCAATGCTTCATGTTATCCGTTCCTTAAATGGTTGTGTGGAAGCAGGAGGAACAAGAAAATGATGCATTTCATTAATGTGCGTGTTCATTCTACATTAAAAATGTTTGTTTGCATTCAAGCATTTATCGCTCATTATCATCAAGGTGGACTTAGAAAAAGAATACTAATTTCTAGGAATTTTAATAAGAAATTCATATTTGTGGCACACTGTTAGAAATATATTGAAAATTCAACCATTTTTCATTTACTGTGATTGAAAGTTCAACTATTTTGTTGAACATTCAACTACTTTTGATTGAATATTCATTCAGCTAAGGTAATTGTAAAAAACTTCAACTAAAGTAATTGAAGTTTTTTTTTTACAGTGCAGACGATAATAATTGAACAAGACATCTAAAAAAAAGTTTTAGAAAAACAAGATAATTTGCAATAACTGAAGATCCGATCTAATTTCCATAATAATTAATGCTTAATATAATACTAATCATCACCTACAATTAAAAATAAGATCTTTATATCATCTTTCTTACTTGGAAAGCTCCTTAAGATTGAACTGCTTAGCCAACTGCTCCGGTTTCGTGGGCAAGGCAAGGAAGATGGCCTTCTCGTTGGATTTCCTGATCATCTCATCCTTCAACCCCTTCACGAAATGGACAAGTCTTTCCTTTGAGCCTGCTGTCACATTCAACTCAATTCCATCGACCTTGAATAATAGGATAGAAATAAAGCCATATTAAGTTATAGGAATTAGGAAAAAATCTTCTCAAAGACAATACATATATATTTCTGTTAATTATAATCAAAGAGGATTAGCAATAGTCATAGGTTTTTGCTAGTTGTGCCAGTAGGAAGGAGGTACTCCCACACTAATGCGGCAATCCTCCAATCAAAGAAAGTAAAAACGCGAAACGTTCCAAGGCGAATGCCCGGAGCGTCGACCGGTGAATCGTTACTTTCATAACCAACTGCCCACGGAACGTTTCCTTCTTTACAAGATTTTCGATCAATTGTCAAACAGCTTCTCTCATTGAGAACGCTGGCAACGAATAGTGAAAAAAAGAATCTGATATGCAATGAGATAAGAGGATCTGCTTCACGTTAATCATATCGCAAACGAGACGTAATTCTATTACCGAGTTCATTGGCCCAAAATATTTTATTATGCTATTATCCAATATCCACTCATTCATATAAATGAATGATGAAGTTGATTTTACAGTATTTAAAAATTATAAAATAAAAATAGGAAAAATATTGCGCAGCATTTGGGTGGTGAGTGAAGAAAGGATATATTTTACAGCATTGTATGTTTCTGATCGTAACGGAACCTGCAAAAAGTTGTGGTTATTAGCTCCAGATCGTAACAGGACATAACGAACTATTCAATAAATTACTCGATCAGTTAATCATGAAAAGTCTGCAGTAGTAGCAAATGTGCACTGTACAATTGATTTGTGTGTTGTCAACTGCTATTTCAACTTATTTTCTCGACCGGCAATTTATCAGTGTTAGTTTATTAAATCTATAACTTAATTTAATCGAGATTATTAAATTACTATCGCTATATTGCATCCGTAACAATTTCTAAAGAGTTAGACACTTCGACATATAGTCTAACAAGATAATTTTATCATAATTTACCTGAGTTAGAACTCGTGCCAAACTTCCTATAGCTTCCTGTCGCACTGTACCGGAAGTTCTGAGCGACCCTCGATCATCGTTCACAGAAAGAACGAATCGAAGATCAGCTTTCTTCTCCTTCAAGGATTTCCGAAGGTCGTTGAATTCTGCAAATTGTAATTTCGATTTAAGGGAATATTGCGAAATAATGAATCATCGCTGAACTAGTTTCTTGTCTGGTTTTAAACTCGGGTTTAATCTGGTAAAGACTAATAGGGTTCATCGAATTTAAAATTGTGCTACTTGACTAGAGATTAATTGAGTGGAAAAAGCAGTATAACAGCTTTGAACTATTTGCAGATTTACTGATGAGAATGACGCCATTCTTCGACAGTTGCATCTTATATCAAATGTCACAACGATTATTTTCCAACAAAAGATAATAGTAAAAAAATTAACTAACATAAATAAAGTCTATTTTCAAGTTTTTAAAGGGTTGCATTTTTGTAAGCTTTTTTAAAATATGTAAAAGAAAACTACTGCAGTAAATTGGAGACAAATAAGAATTTAAAAGAACATTTACGATGCTATAAAAATAAAAAGGATCTTATGTAACTACTACCAATCCGTTATACCCTTGTAACAAAACTTGTAATTAGTACAATTTCATAGATTACTGTAATTTATCATAACCAATTTGTTTTTCAAAAAGACCGCCAAGCAACTTTAAATTGTTTTTAGTGGCAAAAAATGATTTTAAGAAATCTTTATTGCAGGGTCATAACCAAAGGTGAATTCATGTGTGTAAATCACTGGAATTTATCGTTATGTTTGCCTTTTAAGAGTTTCTTACACATAATCCTAGTTATTCCGTCTGCATCATGTTTGAATTGTTAATTGTAATTGGTAAAATATGGTGCGAGGAAGCATAAGTGAATCAATTCTTGTTAATGGAGTGACGATATTGCAGATAAATTACGGAAGATAGAACGTGGGTACCAATTAGTAGGAAAGTCGAGTGATTAGATCTTTAAAATCGGGATTCCGTTTAAGACGACGATAAAGATTACCGATGTATTGCAGTAGATTCAAGCGATTAACTCGTCGAAAGCAGAGATAGATGTCTTAATTGAGGCCTACGCATTCGATCTCCAATGCATTAGATTTTGTTGGATTGACTTTTAATTACAATGGGGATTTGAAAGGTTCGTCATTTCTTCCTTTCTAGAAACAAAAGCTAAGGTTTCTCTTGTGATGAAATTGTATTAGTTATTGTCATATCAGCAGAGCTGAACGTCTATTTCAAATGAATTCATTTCAAATAGGAATTTGAAATGCAAATTGACATTTTAAATCAAAAATAGGAAATCATATTCCATTTTCTATTTTACATGGGGGTTGTGATCCTAATTTGTACATTTGTCAGGTAATTTTTAAGATGATGTACAAAAAAGTCAAACTTTCAAAAGATGATTCTGAAGAAAAATGATTCTTGAGAAAAAGTTACAACCTTGGGGAGAATTATTAGCTTATTTCTTCAAGCAAGATTTCAACCTACTGAGTGTTATATTTGCTCATTGAATAATTTGCTATGAATAAAAGAGAGTCACAAAGACTGAATCATGGGACATTTACGTATAATATACATAAAAATTCTTTTCTTTATAAATCCTGCTTCAGCATACGTAAATTGTAAATAGAAAATTGTTGTCTCTTTTTAAAAACTGAAAATTATAAGAAATCATATAAATATAAAGCTCTCAGAACCGGTTTCTGAAAGCTATTAATATCACTGATTAATACATTGCAAATAAAGAAGGAATTAACTCAATTTTGTAAAAGAAAAAAATGCATTGATCAGAAGGAACCTTATTCGCACGATTTGCTTGTTAAAGTGTAAAATAGCATCAAACACGTGTTAAACGGCTTGCGGTGTTTATAATTATTTCGACTAATGGCTGGAACAAATGCTTTCACTTTTCTGTCGTTCTGTTTCTTACTCATACCATAGCACATGGATAAAAATTTAAAGTTACGCAACATTAACAAAAAATCTGCCGGGAGCTATCAAATCCATTCACGAACATGTATGAGAATGTTTTGATCATTCAGATGAATGAAATATTTTTTCCAAATTCTAATTTATCCAGAAATATTATTCCAATTACAAATAACAATAGGCATAACAAGTTTCTTTCTTACAGAATTATTTTCAATTTAAAGGAATCAATATTTTAAAACCTTTTCTGGTTTAAAAATTAAAATACAATCAATATAAAAAATTCGTTCATTTGTAAGTTCAGAACGTTTCAGTCATTTCAAGAACTTCAAAATTTGTAATTGTTTAACAAGACGTGTCTAATTATTAGATAGTTATAAACATCTTGCAAGTGAAAAAAGGCTCTAAATAATTCTGTAATAGATTCTACTCATTTCAAATGCAATTTTCAAATTAAAATTTTTATTTAAAATTGTGCGAAAAAGGAATTAATCAAAGTGAATGATCATTATAATTAAGATCGATATCATAAAAACCAAAAACCATACCCAAAATATCACGTTGATTCCACAAATTTCTCACAATAGAGGCCTGATCGAGTTTAAAATAAAATTTCTAATTATCTATTTAATATTAAAAATTAATAAGATATTCCGCAAACTGTTATAACGGTACGAACAGAATATAATTAGTTATTTAATCAGATGTATCAAATGATCAATAAACACGATCTTTTTCTGGTGAAATGGAAAGTTCGACGTTACAGATCAGCTAGAATTCAAGATCACGATGAATATTCATTAACCGGTGCCCATGACTGTTTAATAGGTTCTACATATTACGATGTTTCATGGATCGTTGATTTAGATGTTATTTCACACCCTCTTTACTCGATCATTTAATGGAAATGAAAAATTTGCATGAGAATTTTCTCATTGTCAGGTGTAAAAATAAAAAAGTACATAAAAAAGAGAAATCTCTTACAAAGTATATACGCAGCAGACACAAGTATTCATTTCAGATCATAAATATTTTCTGGGAGAGTATAGTTTAAATGAAATCATTTACATACGACAAAATATAAATTAAGTATTTTTCACAACCTTTATCTAGTCAAGAAAATCCCCAGTGTTTTCCGGTTTTCTTGATTATGGCATAAATAGATATTTATGCCATAATCAATCAGCTAAAGTAAAAGTTTTAAAATCCTGATGTCATAATCACGGATGAAGGCTATAATAAGTATTAATTATAATATTCAAGTCAATAATTTACACGCCGACGTAACTATTTTGGCAATTCTTTGTCTTGTACATTGAAGAGTTACAATACTCGAGGAGCAAATTGTGTCCTTGTCCTAGTTTCTGCTCAAACTTCCCTCTAGTAAGGAAAGTGATTATCGTTAAAATCATTGGAGTGATAGTTTTATAAAAAAAAAGACTAAAAAAAAGTTGAAGAGTGAAAGGAAATTTATCATATAGTTAAATGTTAAATTATGGACGCAATAATTCAATTTTGATGAGTTAAGGGGTTGTAAAGTTGTACGTTATTGGCAGATTTTCAAGGATACGATATCCTGTTGCAAGAGCAAGGTTGAATTTACGGTATGCAGTTATTATTATGAGATTCCTTTAATACTAGTATCCTGACCTTGCACTTTAGTAGCAATTTCATTGATAATTAAGAAAAGTTATATACATTATAATAACTTATATCATAATGCGTTTATGAAAAATATTAATAATTCTTTCAGATATAAAGAGAATGAACTCTTACCGGAAGTAGCCAAATTCTGAAGATCGTGGCCTTGATGCACCAAAATGGTGCAACTGCAGATAGCATCTTCCAGTCGTTCGATATCGTAACTCTCTGTGTAACAGAGAATCTCCTTTCCTGGTGAAGTTTTTTGTCTTGGACATTCTGAAAGGAAGAAAATTATTTAATTTTCTTAGCATAAACGTTCATATAAAAAATTAATTTTCTAATCTACGGCTTTATTTTTTACCGAAAAATTATCTAAGTTATTAAAAGAATGCTAGAAACATAAAAATAGTATAAAATTTTTCTTATAAAGATTAGCATACTTGCTTTTAATAGTGGTTACAGTGTATTGCAAATCTTAGGAATAGGCAGAAGATGTATAAACACTTGAAATAAAATGTTTCAAGAAATGAGAAAAAGTAAAATTTATAATGATAATTAAAAAGCTAATTGAAGATTATGCCAAGTTTTGATAACTTGCATATGAAGAAATGAGTCAGATCATCAATGATGTGTCAAGTAAATGTTTTTATTTCTATAATAATACTTTACATACATTTATATATATCCTTCGTTGAAAAGGAATATTAACTTGTAAAAAGAAACATCGAATTGATCAATTTTCAGTTCAAAAAAAGTGAAATACAGTGAATAATAAAGTGTTCAAGGTTGTTATAAGTAGTAATGATATATTAAAAAAGTGATGCTTTCAAATGTAAAGAATTTCCAAGGAAATAGAATCATAAGTTTTATTGTATGAGAAATACTTCCATATTGAGAAATGCAGCTGTAGAAAGAAGTGCAGTGATTGACAGGATATAATTAATTAGTTTAGCAAACCATGGAAGCCAAATAAAGAAATGGAATTGTAATAATCTGCACGAAGTCTTTATTTCAATGAAATCGAATAAAGTGTGTGCAGTTTTGCATTACGTGCATTATGCCGCGCTGAATGCAGCTTCCTGCATGGAAGTTAAGACTTTCCTAGATTATAGTATAATTTTTCCGAGAAAGTTTAATTTTTTTGGACTGGAAGAGTTCTCGCTCTCCAAAGCATTCAGTCGAAAAATTATTTTACATTCTCAAGTTTTTACAGTATGGAGTAAATAGTCCAATAATTGATTTGGTATATAAATCAAACCTTATTTAATTTCCCTTTTATAGGAATTTATATGAGCAATATTTAATTGAGTATTACTTTATTGTTTCAAGTTTCTTGTGTGATCACCGAAGTTAATCCTCGGAGACGATTCTAAATATTTTAGAATTCGTTTTGGGTCACCCTGAATAAAGAATTCAATTATAGTGACACACATGGTGTCGTCCTTGTGGGATCGTCTGCTCCAGTTATATTGATGTTGCAACTCAACCTTAGAGTATACAGCGAGACGTTTTTGATCCTCTTGATCATTATAAGATCAATGTACGACTTTCGATTTCTCTTGAAAATGTCTTGAATGACATTGAATAAATTCGCACATTGATGAAGAAGATTTAAATGAATAATGGATTTCATATTACTTTCGATTCGGTTTGAATAATAGATAAAAAATTAGTGCAAAAAATTCAAGCTAAAGGACCTTAAAGCGTCATTTATCTAAATATGTACCTATAAAAGATTCTAAAGATCACTGAAAAATCTCGTAAAATATAATTCTTTTATAACAAATAATATAATGGATTTTATATTTTATTCTATATCAATACTTGAAATCTTGAATGATTTTATTGCACATAAATATAATAGAGTATATATAAGAGATTTTGAGGGTATCAAGAAGGAATAATATCAGTTATAATTCCATTGATATGAAACGGCTATTATAAAAAGAACACAATGATACTTTTTTGTCGGCAAATTTCATTTTATTAAATCAATTGTTAGTCTTTTTCAATGCATAATCTATTCAGTTCTCACTACTATTCAAATTCTTCAAATAATTCCAAACTTTATCTACGTGTTCATCGATCCATGGAAAATAATTTTACGGTCGATTGATTTTTTAAAGAGTCTAGTCCCCGTAAAATTTTATTGTAGTTAAATTGATGGTGCGAAATAAGTGATGCAAAATTTTATAATACATATTTAAGGGAAAGGATCGCACAAAATACATCATAGAAGTATATATCTTAATTTGGATTTGGATTGCCTAATTTTCATATTAAATAATAAAGTAATAAGAAGAAATTTAATTCCTGTTTTCGGAATGAAATTTTAGCAGAACATTGACTAAAATTTGATAATACGAATTCTTGAAATTACATTCATAAACTTTTAACAAAGGTAAACAATTCCACAAAGTTTGTCTGAATGCTAATAAACTCTATACTATGCACTATAGTTTCATATTTACAATTCAGAAATAATAGTAGCATCATTTAGCAAGATATTTAGCGAGTTAATCCCAGTTTGTTTTTGCTTCTAAACCTGATTTTGAAGATTTTTTTCCTGGTCATTTTCTAAAATTAAACTTCTAAGCATCCAATCATTAGGAGAAATAAATGGAATTTTCACCATTGATCAAATAATCTATTAAATTAAGAAAAATATTTACAACTATCCTCTAAAAATTTTTCCACAGCGGAGAATTTGAAGGCTTACAAATCATTAATATTGTAAAAATGAATTCTAAAGTTTTTCTCCCACTCTCCTCATGCTCGAAAAAAAAAGTTTAATCTCTCCTTTTCCTTCATTTTCAAATACAATTAATTGCAACATTTTAAAAAACATTGTTTGAATATGATTTTGTATGTGAACGTACAAAATTATGCACCTTTAAAGTGAACTTACTTGCAGCAAATCCAAGGTGCAGCAGCCCCAGTAAAAGGGAGAGCAGGCAAAATCGCCCCATCCCCTTTGCACTTTCCTCACTTTAGGTCCAACTTAAGATAAATTATTTAAAAAAACTGGCCAACTTCGACAAAGTTCAGCTTTCGAAAGATCACAAGTAACGCGAAGACTCGAGGCTCCGAACATCGAAGCTATAAATTAATAGTGATCGAGCCAGTCAATGGATTCACGATGACTGCCGCTGATGATTGTGTGAACCGGCTTTAAGCGATAGAAAAGCGAATGGGTTCGGGGGCGAGAGACACCTTCGAGTTTGAGTGCGCGATTCTCACTGAACCCTCCGTGATATGTAGTTGGTGCTCTGCTATAGACTACTATGTGAACCTCGGATGTAGGATCGAATGCGAGCGAGAGCCAAAGTCACACTCCCTGCCTTCTGCCTTGAGAGATCAAGACTTTTAAAACTCCTCTCTTCCCAGGACGAAGAGATCCGCACCGAGGTCGTCGGACCTTCCTTCCGTCATAAAATGTCGAGAAGGGGTTCCAGGTTGCCCTAGTTTGCTCCACAAGACACTGCCCACTTGACTGTTATGTGGATTTCCAGTCTGATTGATTTCTGTTAGTCGGATTGATAAGGACCTCCAGCTTTTCTGATTGACTTAGTTTCCCTAATCTGCACAAATGTCACTAACAAGAGGTTGAATCGATTTTAAATAGCAGAGTGACGATTAGACTGATTTTTGATTTATAATTTATTAATTGAATGATCGGGGCTGTTTACAAAATAAGTTGTTTTAAATTAGAATCTTCGTCAAATATGCGACACAATTTGATTTACAAAACTGCACAAAAGCCAATAAAATGCTGCACTTCACTCTTCACTGAAGAGAAATGGATAATATCTTGTAAGCTGTGACTATGGGATGGTGATCTAAGATATTACGGTTATATATCTAGATCGTAAGGCTTAATATCTTAGATCGTCATTCCATAGTTAAGATTCCGAGATGTTAACCAGAAAAATCTATTTTTTTCAGTGTGTACTGTATACACTCGAGAGATTACGTGTTTGGATTACGGATCATGTCACTTGCGGCACAAATTCAACAAGTCTAGCTCGGCAAGTCACAAAAGCAGCAATATTCACAATCTCGATAAAAACAGTTTTGCACAAAACGAGTTAAAGCTTGAGGAGAAGGATAATGAATACGAGGGAGGTAATTTAATTTAATTTAAACTTTGATAAGTTTGGTAAATTTAGATTTATGAGTGGAATTTAATTATGTAGTTTTAAAGGGATAATTTGATTAGCTAGTTTTCTATATATTCGGCATAAATTTATATTAGAATAAAAACTTCGTATTGTGATGAAAAAAGGAGGTTGATATTTGAACAGAGGGTTGTCAGTCACCTACACACCGCGGTTCATCGAAGCAGACTACCGTTGTAAGCTGTTGGAATCAGCATTCTTATGATTACAAGAGTGTTTACCCGTTTGTGAAGAATCTGCAATGAATCTCTCCACCAGATAATCGCTAGTCATATGCTAATAGACCATTATGCCACCTGTTACCGTCTAGTGAGCTCCTCGATAATGATCCTTTGAGAATTCACGTCATGGTCAATCTCGAAGAGAGAGAAGAGAGAGTTCAAAATCTCCCGTCAGATTCAGATCTAGAGTGCTATCGAAGATAAGTCGATGGCCTGTTGTTCCATTTAGACAACGGCCATACCACGCTGAAAGCACCAGTTCTCGTTAGATCACTGAAGTTAAGCAGCGGTTGGCCGCGGGTTAGTACTTGGATGGGGGGGTGACCACTGGAGAATACCCTGTGTGTCGTGGAGCACCGTTTAAGATCTAAATACATTTAAATCTCAATTTGTTACAATGTGAATGTGAAAATTTGTTATTTCATTACATTTAGTAGTCTGAAGTGATGCTTTAACATTTTTTTGTTACATAAGATTTCTTTCAAAATATAAAATCTGATTTTCAAATCAAATTTCCAATTTTCCAGTTGAGAATACATATTTTATTCTAAAAAGATGATTGAGTCGAAGTCGAAATATCGTAACGCCTATTCCGCACTCCTGATTCGTCGTGTAAGTATCGATAGTGATTTTTGACAATCGATATTTGTCGAATCGTAAATTCCGCGTGAATTGAATTTGAAATTTTGAATTTGGTTTCGTTAATAATCATTTTTTTACGAGTCTAAACTCGAAATACATTGAAAATCTAGGAATTTTAAGGGAGTTTTATGGAATTTTTTAAGATTTCATGGGAGATAATGGAACTTTAAATGTTATCGTAGAATTTTAAAGAATTTCAAGAAGTTTCTGGGAAATTTTAGAATTTTTCACGACTTTGATCAGATTTCAATCAGACTTCAAGGTACTTTTGTGACTTTTAAAATATGTTTTTTGTGGGATTTAAATCAGGAATTTAAAACTTTATAGGGAATTTTATTAAGGAGTTTCAAAAGCCTTTTATGATACTTAAAAGATTTGGTAGAATTTACAAAGATTACGAAGGTTTTCGTCAAATTTTAAGGGTTTTCAAGAAATTTTTCGATTTTTAAAAGATATTGGAGAATTTTTATGGATTTGAGGGAGTTTTATCAGATTTATAATAATTTACTTAAAAGTATTTAAAG
>UCOH01000346.1:0-11798 GCA_900474275.1 Synergus japonicus
TTGTGGTAGAGTACGCACATCCAACGAATACATATACATGTCACGTAACTTGACACACAAGTATATGTATATACATATATATATATATATATATATATATATATATATGTTACATCCAAGTTAAAAGAACAGTAAATTCTTTATTTTTGTCATACCTGGAAACATTTTGAATGAAGATCGTGATGCTTTGATGGACAATTTCAACGCACTTCTTCAACGTGATTTTTCCACTGGTAATTAGAGTTTGTCCCTTGTTTCGTTTATCTAGTCGAAGTTACAACGAACAAAAATGCGAAGGAAATCACGACGCGTGACGTGGACGTCTATAATCAACTATTTCATTGATTTTATATACTTTTACAATGGAGAGCCGAAAGAATTTACGTAGCCTGTTAGCCACTAGGCTTACTCTCAGAACTCTCAGATGTGCTCCGTGATGTCCGTGAGCAATGGTAAACAGAAAAACACCGACTACTACTGACTTTCTCTGCGTTTCTGGTCTTGTTGCCACCACGGTCGTCGCTACTCGTCGGTATCAGCTCATGTCAGCTGCGCCAATGGCGCGATACTGATAACGTACCCGTTTCTGGAATCTGGAGTTCTGGCTTTATTCGCCGATTTCAGGGATTCCGGCTTCCATTCCGGTTTTCACAGATTTTTGCAATCAAATCTATTATTATGCATTATTTGCGCAACGAACAAAAAAAATTAAAATGGATACAATTTAGGTGAGAAAGGGTGTTGAAGTCAAGTTCTAATCTAATCTAAAAATTTGATTTCTTCATTTTACTCAACAAATATTAAATTTGAAATTTTTTCCCTCTGTATAATTAATCAATTTTTAACTAGAATTATGCGTACAGAGCAAGAAAAGATCTAATTAAAATATTTTTTAAGTAAAATGAAAATATTCAATGTTGAAGTTAAATTTTGAATTCTTCGTTTTATGCAAAAAGTATCGAAATTAAACATTTTTTCACTCTGTATGCAGTCTTATATTTGAAAAAAGATTAGCGCTACAGAGCGAAAAAATATTTATCTATAATTTTCGTTCAGTAAAATGGAGAATGGAATTTTAAACTTAAAAATTGGGTCCAAGGCCCTTAATTTTAAATTCAAATTTTTCTCACTTGCACTATCTATTATAATGTATATTTATATTGTATCAATTATAAATATTCATTTTCACCTTCAGAAGCTTCTACATATATTATAACAAGATCACCTTACTAACTTGCACTGAAATTTTTCTGTTAGAACTCGTCTTAGGAAGTATATCATTGTGTGACAGAGGACGAATCGCTAATTCCAGATGTACTTGTACATATTATGTAAGAAAAACAAACATAAAAATTATCTGGATCACTGATCATTTGAAACAAAATTATTTCATTTTGGAAGACTTCCAGTTTTATGTTTTCAGTGTTTCATAAAAGAATATAGTTTTGTTAAAGAAAGTATAAGTTTGACTGAAAGTCGATCTAGAGCAGAATTAATTACACAATGAATAAAAGATACTATTTTTATTGATTTAATACAATATTATTATATTTGACTTAAAAAGTTAAAAGTGAACATTAATTTATAATAAATATATATCGGCAGTGTTTATCAAAGCTGTGTTGTGGAAATATTATTGGATATTAAAAAGTTTTTAATTTTATCTATAATGAATTTTTGCCACCACGAATTTACAATAAATTCTAAATAATATAAATCTTACTGATCTAAAAAATATTAGTTTAAATATTTCATTAAAACTTTGAAGGATATTCAATTCCGTTCCTCGCAATAGTTTCGAGCCATCATGGCAATCTTTTGAGCTTTATGCACTACTTCAGGGCAACGCCTACGCCGAATTAATCTGCAGTCTTGGAAGAACCCTTCATTACGTGGAAAACCATGGGTGTTGTCTGAATAAGTTACCAAACCTATGCTCCACAAGTATAATAAAAATAACTTGTATTAATTTTGATTTATGACCTAAATAATTTTTAATAAATGAATTGGATGTTCCTCTTCATTCAATATTTCATAAAAGAAAAAACAAATCACAAACCTAATCCCCAAACTCTTCCGCCTCGAAATTCTCCTTCATATTTCATTCCATCTGCTCTCCAAAAAATTCCGTAACCATGAAACCATCCTTGCATAAATTCTCCTTCATATCTGAAACAAGAGATATTTTTGAAAATTAAAAACATATTTTTTAAAAGCAAGGGAATTGTAATTTGAAAGTATATTTTCACTCACTTTGCACCATCTGGAAATACAAGGACACCCATTCTAGAGAATAATCCATTTTGAAAACCTCCATCGTAACGGGAACCGTCCAGTAAAAGCAAAGAACCAATTCCATGCCTCAAACCCTTACTATTCCAATCTCCTACATATCTTGTTCCATCTTCGTACTTATAAGCACCGTTTTTTGCCACACCTATAATACTTTCTTTTGCATATATTGATACTTAAAATAATCATAATTTTTAGACTTTAAAAGTCTAAAAGATAATAACTAAAAATATAAACTACTTTCTATGAACCCTTTCTAATTTTTAAATTATTTTCTTTAACCAGAAACTCTTACCGTCAGCCATGCTTGTGGTTCACTACGAGCATTATAGCAGCTTACAGATTTAATTCAATTATTGAAAATCAATACTTTATTTAGTTAAGTTAAGCATTTAAAATACAGGTTATATTCTGTATATATTTACACACTGTAAGAAAATATGAAGAGTTTTTGTGTTACAACGATTTTTCTTTTGGGTTTATTTCTTATGTCAAGTGTTTCAACAATCAACATTTCGAACCTGCTCTCTTCTATTATATAATACACGATTTTCTAAAAAATTAAGCAAAAACGGTGATTTTTTTATAGATATATTATTAAGTTTTGAAGTCACTATGTTGGGGAGTCAATGAGGAACCATTTTGTTCGCGCCCTAACAGCAATTTTCCTAACAAGTCGTTTCTTATCATCAGTGGCAACGTGCAATTTTTCAACAACGTCCAACTTGAAAGGTAGAACAACAGCAGGAGGATATTCAACATAGCTTATCAAGCAATTTAATGCTGTCATTCTGATTTTCTGAAATGTTTCAAAGAAATTTTATGTTATGAATGAGTACCTCTATTTGCAATTAAATTTAAAATAATCTTCTTACCATTTTTTCGTGTGTAATCAGTTTTAAGAATATGGGAATAAAGTACTTGGCCTCTAGAACAAAGACATTGTTCTTTGTTTCTAGTAAAGGTTGCAACACCGATAAAGTAGGCATTACTAATTCTTCGATAGCCAGAGTTTCAACAAAGCAGGGAACCAGCTGAAATTAGAAAAAATATATATTTCAATATCGTTTCGATAAAATACAATTATTGAAAAAGAACTTAAAAGCATACCTGCGATAAGTAAAGTAACAGTAATTCTATTGGAGCCTCTTCTGCTGTACGAATCAGAGCCGTCAAATAATTATTCTTGTATTCAGGTGGTATTTTACTGGTCTCCTTAATAATATTTTCAAATATTCTTTGTTTGTATAATATTCTAACTTGGCAAAAGTTTTCTTCAGTCAGTATATCATCCGATTTATCCAGCAATGCGTTAAATTCATTTGCTACATACTCACCAACTTGTGTATCCCTTAAAATGTGCATTTGCTATGGAAAAAGTAATTCGTTATGCATTTTTCAAATTCTGATTTTAAAATATAAATTTGAAGTTAATTAAGATTTTATACATACATAATCTAGGAATTCCTGGGAATTTGCCGTTCCTTTCGTAACAAGAGACTTTGTCAACCATCTGAGTAAAATACAGTGTGACTTTTTCAATTCAATATTTATCTTATTGGAATTTAAGCATCCTTTAATATTTCCATTCAAAAATTGCAATATATATTCATAATCCTTATTGTGCTTCATCTTGTTAACCATAACAGCAATTAATTTGCACGCGGCAACTCTTGCAATTGAGTGTTGGCTGAGCACTGCTATGTCGTATAAATTCTTAATAAGTACAATACTTTGTAATTCAACATCTGGATGCAGAGATATTAAAATTCCGTCTAACAAAGCTACGTCAATATCTGTAACGGTTCCTTCTAAAACTCTGCAATGTCCTTGTAAGATTTCTTTTTGCTCTTGAATGTTCAATTTTCTCATTATTAATCTACTGATATTCGATACTAAACTCCTTCTTTGATCAGAATTTAAAATACTGGGGGTAAGGAGTCTATTTATGGTGTCTTGTTCGTATAAAAATTTGTGTATATCGAAATCAGCTATCTTAACAGTGAGCAATTTACGAAGGCAAGAAAGTGCTACGAGATTCACTTCAATATTATTTGAAGTTGCGGCGTCGATGAATTTCGGAAGAATTTCGCAACGTATTTCCAAAATCTTTGCTACCAACGTGAGAGCCTCAATTCTTCTAGTTATTGTTTTCGTTGGTTGAGTATCTAGAGAAAAAATATAAATAGATAGATTTTTACATATCGAAATCACCCCTCCCGCAGGAGATCGTCAGACATTAACCCTTAACTCATATCCCTTTTAAAATCTCAATACTCCGATTCTCGTAATAAGCTTTCAAATGCCTGATCCATACAAGCAAAGTAAAAATTATTAATTATTAGTAAAAAAAAAAGACTTTATATTCACTCACAGTCGTTCATGTCAAATCTCCTGTTGGTTGTATCCAAGACTTCGATGGGATACGATTCTGCAAAACTGTACAGACAAGAGTGAAAAGCTGGCAATAAATTGTCACACTGTGTTTCGATTTCTCTAAAAATTTTCTCGTAGAGTTTCTCACGTTGCCTTTCATTTAGAGATGCTTTCTGCGCGATTAGTCCTTCTATGACTTTGATTTGGACTTCAGGAACTTTAGAATTTAGTTCTTCTAAGTAAAATAATGGGACATCTGTCCACGCTAAATCTGGGACACCTGGAATTATAATTTAATTATGAATAATTAGAATATCTCTATCTAAATAAATTTAGTCCGAAACTCACTTTTAATTGAAAGCTCATACTCGGATGCAATAACAATGAAATTATTAAAAGTTTCCATAAGAAACAATTTTTCCTCTAAATTATGTTTGTCAGAATACTGTAAAAGGCAAATTGGTACAACGGCACATAGTACTTTTATACACAATTCTTTACTCGATTTTGCTACAGACTCCAAGAGTTTTTCTGTATTTTTAATAGAATTAGTCGGTGCATTACACAGATACCATTTAGCATTTGCAATGATTTCATCAACAAAATTATTACAAATGACTTTGTCTTCAGACAATACTGTCATTAATGATGTTGTAGTCTTTAAAGCGGAGCTTTTAACTTCCCAGTCATCATTTTGCATGATTTCTCGTTGCAAAGCTTGCCAGATTTCTTTCAAATGTGGCTCTAACCCTTTTACACCAAAGGTCATAGCACCTTGACACAACACGTTTAGTGAATCTAATTTTGCTACTTTTAAATTTGTGTCAATTTTTTCTATTAAGAGTGGAAGACAAAATTCTGCAAATTCGGGAATCGCATATAAACATGGAGCTAATGCTTCTGCCAAATCTTCCCGAGTTATTCCACACCCTTCAGACTTAGGCTAAAAATAAATATAAATACTTTTACATTACAATAATCATTTACGAACCCCTTATTTGAGGATACTTGTCGACCTCTTCTTTGACTTCTTTCTTACGTATTATTTTATATATTACCGTATTATAATGCACTGGAAAATAACAAGCGATGACTTCAAACATTTCTTCCGTTAAATGATGTAGTGAAAATTCTCTGACGAAGTGTGGAATTATGCGAAAAAGTATCAGGAGATTCCTAGGATCACTTTCGCCATCGATAGAATTAATAAAACCATAAACTATGTCTTGACCAAGAGACTTTAGATTAGAGGACTTACATCCTAAAAGTATTTCAAAAATTCTGTACATAACTTGTCGAACTTGGAGTAAAAATGTTTGGCACTGAACGTGCTGAAACATTGTGGTGAATAAACGTGCAGGAGAATTCTCTGGAAGGTTTTTCATTTGTACCTATAAAAATATTTCGTTTTATGTTGAACATTCAATATGCTGAAAAATATAAAAGTGATTTTGTAGAGTATACTTACTATTGATAAAATGCCATTCAGTGTTGCCGATAAAATGGTGTAATGGTCCTTCAAACGATCGCAATAAAATTCTACAATAAAACTAAGTTCTGATTCAGTGAGAAAATCTCTTGGTAAACTAGCTAATAAGGATGATAGAGCCTCAACGCTTTGTTTCCGTAATGCGACATCTTCGCTTGTAAGGAGCGGTTGTAACCCCTCTACAAAATTGAAGAGTTTTGTGTCTCCCTTTTGTACATCTATAATAAATATACATGATAATTATAGTCTTTCATTTTATATAAAGAATAAAATTTTTCAAAATAGAAAAGCCAAGAAAGACAAACCTGCAGCAATATTTTGGCATTCTGCTGTCAGTGTATTATTTTTCAAAGCTGTTAATAATTTGTCCTTAAGATTGCAACTTGATGAATTCATTGCTGCTCATGCCGCTCTAATTACGACGCTAGTAGTTGTCAATAAGTTCAAAAAAATTGATTGGAAGTTGAGTAATATCGATAATAAAATCACGCGATGTGATTTTATCATAGAAAATGACAGAAAATATGAATCAAACACAATGAATTGACCTCGGCTTGCCGTCACTGTCGTCACCAAATTCACAGATTACACTGTAAAAAAAGGAAACAACTTTACTGAGCGTTTTTAATTGTCCGTAAAAAATTTGTTGTAATATCACATTCAACGCAGTAACTTTCCCACGTTGAGGTTAGGGATTCTACACAAGCTTTGTGAAATTACAACGTGGTTGAACATATAGGGAATTAAATTTATTCTGTGATATCACTACTTTGAAAGTATATATATATATATATCGTCCTCACGTTGAACCTTTGGTTGCACGTGGTAAAATTGAAATTTTTTATAGTGAAGGAACACAACGTGGACAACTGATTATCTTTATCTCTAGATCTTTCTGTAATCCTAAAATGAATAAAAATCTTTAGCACATTGAAATATGCAAGAAAGAATAAACAAACGTTGATAAAATCATGTAACAAGATGGAAAATGTTTACTTATTCATAATCCTTAAATTATATGATAAATTGCTTTAAAAATCTAAAGGACTTACAAAATTATATTTTTAAGTAGATAGATTACTCAATGATGAAAATCGAGTAGGAATATCGAGTTCCAATCTATATAATTTAAAAGTTTTAAATGGAAAATGTAAAAAATGCACTGACACTAAAAATAATCCATGTAAAGCATGTATGAATGTATGTAATGTATGTAATGCAAACACGTACATACATGTTATGTTTAGCGTTCAGCCAATAGGTGTAATCGGAATCGGTCGGTAAGAGAGAAACATGTTTTTTTACCGATAGATTCCATATTTTTCACTATCAGCTTCATCCTTAGTGGCACTGCAAGCGGTACGAAATCGCGTTGAAGGATCTGTGTAAAACAGTGTAAAATGGAAGAAAATGGTATGTCAGTTAGTGGTGCATTTCAGTTATTTAAGTGAAAAATGTTTGATTTCTTGGGCGACTTAGGATGGGAGGCTGTATAGGTATCACGAGAGGCAGAAATGCCTCTGTTGACGACACGTCTGCCAATTCCACAAGGACAAATTCAGGTGAGAATTACCAGCCACTTAACCAGCAATGTTAACCTTGGATATACAACAACCCAGTTTTTTGTCTATGATTTCTTTCAAGTAACCTTTTCTCTGTTTACTTATTCACTGAGTTTACCATTGCTAATTCAACAACATTATGTTAATTAAAGTGTTGACCTTCTACTGAGAGAAAACTCAGTTGTCATATTAGTTTCGACACCTATCGCGATAAGGTTTGTCATAAAAAAGAGGATTTGCGTATTTCATTATGGCTTGTTTAATGTTGTTTAACCATTTGATCAGCTTTCCTAAGATATCTTATTTTGCCCTATGCTCTCTTCACTTCTACATTTTTTCCCTCTAGTTGTCATATTCGATCTTTGACCACGAAGCTTGAAGTCGTAAACATTTGATTATTTTAAGTGACAAGGAGAATGTTACTGAAGAAACAGATGTTCACATGATGATATATATACCTAATTATAATAAACTGAGGTGTATTTTAATTAATTATCAATATTAAATTCTTAGACGGATCTTAAAGTTTTAATAATCTGATCGCTGTGAAATTATTGAGATTAGGATTGAATACTTGATAACAAAAGAGTTCACTTCCAGGAACATTTTAATAGTTATTGCAATATTCTGCAATAACTTTTTTATTGAAGAAAAACATTTTCTTATAATTGTGATACCTTGAGATTTTTCTTTGCGTTCTGGTAGATTAATCTTCAGACTGCAAAAATCATTCGTCAAGAACAAAGTGAATAGATATAATTTCTGTTGCAATTGGAGATCTTGAATTATTTCTCTGATTACGTATAAATAATAAATAGTCTATATCATTATAATCATCAACAAAATAACAAAAAATATATGTTGCAGGAAACTCGAGGAAAAATCACTCTTTGTGTCATGAAGTAATCAGATGGAAATCGGATGTACCTTTAACAGAAGGTCAGTTAAGAAGTAAAAGAGATGAATTTTGGGATACTGCACCGGCATTTGACGGTCGTAAAGAAATATGGGATGCACTGAGGGCCGGAGCAACGGCTGCGGAAGCACAAGATTATCAATTAGCGCAAGCTATTTTGGATGGAGCTAATATTTCTGTGCCTAATGGATTTTTGACTGAGTGTTATGATGAGTTAGGAACACGGTACCAAGTTCCCATTTATTGCTTATCGTATCCAATCAACATTGTCAAAGAAGACAGTGGTAGAGACTCTCCAGCTGATTGTTCAGGTAATGTTTTTCTTTAGTCCGCATTTGCACTCAAGCTAAAAAATGTTGTGCCCTTATTGCATCCGATCACTCAACTTTATTTGAATAGGTGTAGATATAAACGGTCTAGATGTTAATCTCTCGACTTGACATGTTTGCAATTATATTTTCAATAATATTAACATTACTAGTCTGGATAAATATCAGAAAAAAACTCGCTAGACGTTTTTATAAAGAAATAAGGAAAACGCTTTCAATAAATCTCTTATCGCAGAGCCTATCGATGGCGGCACTGAAATGACGCTCAAACTTAGACTTTCAACTACGTTAGGCGACGTTAAACTGCCTGTTTACAGCAAGGACACTATAGGCATTGTGAAGAAGAAATTACAGGTATTAATCACTCGTTTATACAAGTTCATGCTTAATGATGCAATTACCAAATTTTTTTTTTCTTGAGCGAGTCTAATTTAAATTCAAAAAATGAATAAGCAAGGATCAGTCAAATAAAACACTAAAAATGTTTCTCAAATTTCATCAATAGAGTCAAGAAGGATTAGAACCGTCACGGCAAAGGTGGTTCTTTGGGGGGAAATTGCTTGGTGATAAAATGCACATTGAAGAAGCGAAGATCCAGCCTGGTTACGTAATTCAGGTCATCGTCAATCCAGAGAGAGCAGACGACAGTCCGACAAAGACCAGTTGAATGCAAGTTCAACCGACTTCTATACTTTACTCATTGTGACAAGCACATTCCTAAAAATTCTAAATTTAAATAATAGAAAATGATGAAAAACGTTTTTTTCTCTCTTTTCATGAACTTTTTAATTCTACGCTAAAAGCTTGTCATTTAAGCGATTTTTACTTGCATTCTATGCTATCTTACTGTTAACACCATCGTTAAGAAGTGTGATCATTCTTGACAATGCACTCGTTATTCACGATGCATTTATTAGAATTTAACTCATTGAGTTATTAATTAGATGGGAATGTGCTGGTTACGAACTTAAGGTAAAATAACACTACATCTCTCACGATGTACAGGATGGTCGAGGTAGTCTATACATTCTGCATGTACATATGACTCGCACGCAAACACATTATCATTCTTTGTTAACTCGTTTGATTTTAACAAAGTCGCTCTTTTTGAAGATAGAGAGTACTAATATTTACAACGTGATCGCATTAACCGACTGAGCCTAAATAAACCAGCCTAAGCACTGCGATTGCTTTTAACGAGTAAAAAACTAGACATAACAACAAGTCTCCTAATTTTTTTAAGGTAATCGATCTTTGGATTTGGCGAATTTAAAGCATCATAACTTTCTCAATGAAATTAAACGCAGAAATAGGAAAATCGCCAATTTTTTTGCGCTGTATACAAACTCAAATTATACCGAAAACATACACCCATTAGCTAAAGTGCAGTGGTTCGTTTATTTATACAAGAATGTGCGGCACTGAGAACGAAAGTTTAAGTTTATTTATGAGTCACTATTCATACGAGCTACAAATGTATTATATTTACATGTGATGTTATTTAAACTAGGCGACTTTACATGAAACACAGTTTGCATAGACACGGATTAAAAGGTGGTCCAAATGTATAAGCTGATATAAAAACTTAAAAATATCCGTCTCGGACATTCTACTGGTTTCTTAAACAATTTTTTTAAATAGAGTCTTCTAAAATAGAATCATTTAATCTCATAGAATATTTTTCTCTGCGATTTGGATTCATCTAATTATTCGTAAGATGATTAAATTAATACTTTCATTGGAGTTGCAAAGAGACCAAACATTTTTTGATTGATTTATTTGGACCATCCTAAAAATTGAATGATTCTATATGTGTATATACATAATTCTTATATAAATCTTGTATTCTCTCGTCATTCTGTCTTGGAGATGGAAGTCTAAGTAAGCTTGAAAGAAGCTTCTCAAAGACGCCGGACTTACGTCGTGTTATGTGTTATAGCAATATATTTATACATAGATATTATATTGGGTCGACTTAATATATGTACGAAATTGGTGGCAATTCGATGTTAAGCTACCTTAGATTGAACTAAAATGAATTTGGGATCAACTTCCGAACAGCAGTTTGTTCGCCAAAAGCTCAATCGATTCTTTGTATAAAAATAATGATTCTTACGTTTTATAAAAATAACGAGACAGAAGGACAGTAGAAATGATCTAGAATTGCATTTATGTAATTTAACGTATTCCTAATTTGTCTGGTCTCGTTTTTCGAATCTGTACTCGAAAGATTCGATAGCGCAGTCACGCTCTTGTTTAGACTGACCTAAATGAAATTGCAAGAAATATCGATTTTACTACTTAATTTACTTCACTGTTTCTGAGAAACGATGAGACGGTTGCGGTAATAGAGCCGTTAGTTTTTTGACTGAACAGGCTTAGTGAAGTGCTTAGGTGTATGTAGTATCGTAAGGCAGACGTTTACTCGATGAGACTCCGACTTCTATTGGAACCAAACACTTGGCGATTTAGTAAAAAAAATGTCGGAGACATCGGGGCCTCAATTAGATTAAAATTAACATTTTTTATACAAAGTTCTTAATTATAATTTTTAATTATTCCATCCGAACTTATAATAAAAACAATGTTTAATTTGCTTTGCAAATGAGCCCCAGTTGTGGTGAATTTTTTCACACCTAATGGTGTGCTGGATTTAGTGGCTTAAACGGTTCCTAATACTGAAATCATTCGGAAAAATCAATTTTCGTAAACGCAAATATTATAAAATTCTAATCTGTTTTTCGTCCGAAAAGAAACTTGCAACAGTTTTTTTTTGAATTCTCAATATCGCACAATTTTTCAACTTATATATATATATATATATATATATATAT
>UCOH01000347.1:0-16068 GCA_900474275.1 Synergus japonicus
ATATATATATATATATATATATATATCAATAAAATCGTTTAGAACTTCTCTTTACTTGTCTTGAAGACCCGATCTGCAAGTTCTTGGGAAACTATGTCAATAGCAAAGTAATGTACGGTCATTTGCCAAACACAATAATTAGGAAAGACACGAATTAGTTGGACAACTCTTTACTTTATCTTTCATTCTTGAACTAGGTTTTTTAGATCTTGCGAAGTTCCAATTGTTTAAACTTTAGAATTTTGTTTCTAAATTCGCAATCAGTGACCCAAAAGAACCATTATGTAGCAATTTTGAAATTTTGACTTGAGAAAGGTGTCAAAATCAAAGTAAGTACCCAGAAACACCTTAATAATGAGAAAAATGTAACTTGGGTATTTATAAATAATTCAGGCGTGGGAGAATTACCAAACAGTTAGGAATGAGGTTGGTTTAACCTGTGAAGGACAAAGAGACAGGTTGACTGTAATTTGTATTAGAATTACTTATATTATTTGCCACCAAGTTGGACAAAGACTTGTATACTTAATTTGTTTTTCTACTGAATAATGAATAAAATATTTAGGGATAGAATTTAAAGTTAACAAATTAACTTAATCTCATACTTAAAGTTGCCTGTTGCTGAACTGTGATCAGATGGAAGTGGTTTCATATTAAATTATTTGGTGTCACATATTTTTTGATGGACTATAATGTATTACAGAGAGAGAGAGAGAGAGAGAGAGAGAGAGAGAGAGAGAGAGCGAAATCGGCGAGGTACACCTGGGGTACTTTCTTGATCAATGTAAATTGAAACTTTGTACATTTAAAATGAGTTTTAGTTTGAAATGTTGTATATTGTGTGTAGAGAATCTTGTGGTCGTGTATGTGTGTCAATTGTTTGTGTTTCTTTTAAATAGAGCGGTTTGAAATGTTGTTTGAGTGTATGCTTTTATGTGCGTTTGTTTAGTCTTACGCGCGTGCATATGTATGTATTTATTTGTGAATGGGAAAGTGTTTATATTTGAGTGTAAATGTGTTTTTAAGTAGGGTCATTTGAAATATATGTTTGTGTATGTTAAGTGTTTAATTGTATGTATGTATTTATTTTAAGTAGTGTAATTTGAAATATGTATTGTGTCCAACCAAGTGTGTCTATCTATACGTATAATATGTGCGTGTTTCGTGTGCATGCGTTAAATTAAGATTTTCGGTTTGAAATGTTGCAAGTGAGTGTGTGTGTGTGTGTGTGTATTTGTGAGTTCTTTCACAGAACTCCGCTATTACCATATACATAAGATGAAGCCTAGAATTACTTTGAGAATTGGAATATTAGATTTCGTGGGTACATAGTAGAAGTTGATTAACCAGGTTCTCTGCTTCATCGTCTTGTCGCTGACATCCTTCACATCTTTCTAGCAGGCAGCAATTTCTACCCAAGAGAATTTTCCTTTGAATCTTGCGGAGCTCTCGTCCTCATCATCTTGCGTGTGTCTTAACGGAACGGCAGATTTATTCGGTCAGAAGTAACGCCTTGCACAAGACCAGAGTTTCTGGTTCTTGTTACTTGAACGGAGAGAGCACGCAGAATCGCTCGATACTCTCGGCAGATGCGAGGAGTTTCTCTAATGTAAAGTGGTAACCTCCAAACTCGTGAAGCCTACTAGCAGGTAAGCTAGGGGTTGGAGAAGGGGCGAATTCACATGAAGACGAAAGTAAGAAAAGCTGAAGGAATCTGAGTTGGAGAATTCCTCTACAAGGCGGAATTGTTGCGTAAAGCTGAGCTCTTTGAGATTTTAACTCTGTCCAGAAAGAGCTAAGGAAGGAGGTTTACGCGAAAGTGTTTACCTAGACGGAGCACGAACCCTGTAAATAGAATCCCATTAAAGTCTTGACACCCTCTTCCCAACCCATCTTCTTCTTTTTTCTTAGTGTTTGGCGAGACTGTGATGCTTTGTCCAAATCTTCAAGAAAATGTGAAGGTATCTTCAATTTCAAGAGTCGGGAAAGACGTTACTTGATGGTTAAACGAAGGTAATACCAATTAAAGACGAGAATCCGGAATCCAAACTGCAAAGTTAGAGTGTAAATACTTGAGTTGAAGCTGGCTCTCTTTTTCTGAGTTTACCTCCAAGGGAAAACGTTCTTCGGAGTTGAATCTATCCTTAACGAGCTTAAGATCTATTTCAGGGTTTCTACGGAATTTGATTATCAGACTTTGGGATCTGTTACAGACTGTTGTTCGGGTAGTTTCTTCCATTCGATTGCTTTCTTGCATATGTGCTGACAAATGATGAGATTCATACTGTCATCGTTTATTATAATGATTTACTTTCAATGGTGTAAACAGCAACAAAAATCGTCGTCTTTTTTTCCATTATAATGTAACAATCACCTGAATTTGACTATACTTAAAAAACATGCTTTACACACTCTCCGAAATGGTAATTTGTCAGAAGAACCCTTTCATAATTGCAAATAATAAAGCAAATAATAATAATAAAACACATTTGTATAATAAGTGGTGGTGGTGGTGGTGGTGGTGGTGGTGGTGGTGTTATCTAATCAAAGCAAGCTGACTCTCAGTGAAAATAGTACATAAAAAACGTACAGTAAATGTTTGCATGCTGATCATAACCTCCAGCCATAATGAATTGTAAATATATGCCAGACTATATTTACTCGTATTTACCTCTATGAATTTTCCAGTTTGTCGCTCGCCCCATCATTTACAGCTAGGTTACGTTAATCTCTTTATCGCCCTCATAATTACGTCAGAGTGAGATGTGGTTCGACACTTTGTTACTGCAGCCTTTGAGAGATAGAAAGTTGCTGCAATCCTTGGGTTTGAAGATTTTGAAGATTCGAAATTTACATATTTTGAGAGAGTGTCCCATTGAGATAAAAATCTTAGATATCACTATGGATTGGGTCTGATTCAGTCAGATTGGCATTCTTATTTTAAGATCGAATTAGATTGAACTGAACCAAATTATAATCCTTGTTTTAAAATTCGAATTTTATCGCATTAAATTGGAATGAAATTGTTTGGTTCTGAATATAAATTCCAGAATGAAATTAATTCAAATGGAGAGAATTTTGTCTATTCGAATCTTCCATGATGTTAACAACGCTATTCCTATTCGCTAAATCGAATGTCGCTCTTGAGCTTGAATTTAACGTTCTTGCGCTGTATAGTTAATGAAATCGAACGTGATAAAACTCGTTACCGGAATGTAGGTAAAGCTTTACAGAAGTAGAAGGTAATAGTTTCGCGCTCGAAGCCAAGGCTTTGTTTAAAAAGTAGCTCGTTTTTGTAATCTCGATCTAATTAGTCTCGAGAGTTAACACGTTGATGAGTCTTTCAATAGAAAAAGTAGACAAATTTTGCAAAAGAAATTCACTTAGTGTCTTTTTTAATTTCAGCAACTAGGCTGTCCAAACATACGACGCTAAAGCCACTCTCGCTCTCTCACCGTTCTCTTTGTTGTCAATTTAATTCTAATGCTCTTAAAAGCTAATTGGATCTCAATCCTCTGAATAATTCAAACGTAGAGATTTGATCAATTTGTTTCACATACTATTGTCATCCAGGAAGAAAGACAAGACTCAATTCCCTTCTTAAATTGAACAATCCTGGGTCTTTATAACTTCTGATGTTTGTAACCTCCTAAACTATTAGAGAGTGAAGATCGGTTTTTCTTTGCAGCTAAATGTATGTGTGTGTGTGTGTGTGTGTGTGTGTGTGTGTGTGTGTGTGTGTGTGTGTGGTGTAACGCTTTTTTGAGATCCCACCATCAAATCTCCAGAACGCATACAGATAAACTGAAGAAAACCTGTGAACTCGTCAATCGTCTCTCTTACCAACTTTAATCATGGGTTGGGATTGGGACTCCTCGGCTGCCGGCGGGCGGATGAATATCAAAAAAGAAAAGGCGATTGTCGAACTCGCTCCACATTTCATTATTTTATTTCACAATTTATTCCACAATTGAAACTTTTAAACTCTAGAACGAATTTTGCGAAACGTTGAGACAAAAATTTGTTGCATGGAGAACTTTTGAGAAACCAGTCGACAGAAAGATGATAAAGATACAGGCAATGAGTATCAGAGTTCTTGTAAAATGAAGTTTCTCTCTGTATAGGAAAGCAGTAAAGTTTTAAAACTTTTTCTCTAGCATCTACGTGTGAAATTTTGATATTTTTGTCTGTAAGATTGCCACATTTTGTGACTGTAAAATTGTATATCTATGTATGAGAAAGGCAGCGCGACGTGGGCGTAAAATAGACGTGGACCGAGCCTCGTTGCAGCCGTTGCGTTAAATAATGCACGGTTCTTACCGCACTAATATTTCAAAGGAGCTACCATCCACCCTACGTGGTTCAAACTTCACATTATATATGAAGGTACATAGCCCGAGCCGCTTCGAAAGGACCTTTGGTCCAAGAAATGGAAATGGGCCAGAATGGACTATCCACAATACAGTTGGTCTCACATCCCATATGCTGTATACTTTATGTCTATTAACTATTTTCGTATGTATTATATACTAAGGAGCGAAGGTCAAAATAGGTCGTTTAACTTTCAACAATTCATTACTTTTGAAGAAAAGCACCTGGAAAATAAACAACTACATCGTAATACTCCAAAACTACTCTGATGAAAAAAAATAAAGTATAGACTATAGAATGAATGGAAAAAGAATGAGTAAATAAGAGCACTTCCACAGATTAAATAAAAGTGCTCCACACAATTTATACGCGGGTCATTACTAAAAAATTACGAAACTAAAAAAAAATAATTCATAAAACAAATGACTAAATTGGTATTCTATTTCGAATCAAAAATTAAATTTATTTACTTAAACTCCATCAGCATCAGTTCGGTCACGATCGGAAAAATTGTGTTTTGTTATTGTGTTTTGGAAACTGCATATGAACATAATTAAGCTGTATTTTCAGAACTTGATCGTGCTCTCGTTCTATAGAAAAGTAGAAAAATTTTGACAAACGCAGGAGGTACATATATTTTTCATGAAATATATACAACCTAAATTAAAATAAAATTTCTTTACCTTCGAACCAATACACAACAGACTGCTGTCCTAATTCTTGTAATATTTACCAGAAAAGTAGCTTCTTACCTGAAATATAAAAAAATTGTATTTATTGGATTATTATCTACTGAAATGCTTTTATAATTTGTATGTTTGTCTGTGTGTACATAAGCGACATAACGACCATTTTCACTGCGATTATATTTTAGCATTTTCGCCACATTTTTCCTTATGCAGTTCTTCTCACCCGCACAATTTTCTTCACCTAAGAAAGACCCTTTTTTTATGGCTTCTTTTTAAACTACATATACCAGCGATGCCCAACACAGAAGGTTCTGAAGCTTCTCCTTTCCTCCTGTGATGGAATTCACTTCTTCGAGCACATTACCGAGAATAATTATCCTCTTCTTGTGTTTCGTCACTGGCAAATAACGCGAGCCTCATAACTTCGTATGTAACGCCTACTAGTCGACTTCATCAATCCGGTAGTCGAAGAGACTCGATCCATCAAATCTCTTGAAACCTTTTAAAATCGTTTTAAATTACTTAAAATTACGCGTACAACCTTTTGAAATCCTTTAAGACTTCCTGATATCTTCAAAATCTAGTTAAATCTGTTGAAAATTCTTAAATTGTTTGAACTTGTTTTAAAATCGCTTGAAATACGCCAAGCCAAGCCAAGCCAAGCCACGCCTAGCCACGCCACGCCAGGCCAAACTCTGTTGCGAGAAATGTCTACATTATACATATATAATCTCGGATAAGATGAAAGGTGCTGAGTTTGAAAGATGGAAGAGAAATGAGTCAAGGTGTTAGTTTTTGGCACGTTTGCGGTGGCATGGCGCTTGGCGGTGCCTGATTCTTTTCCTACTAGACATCGTGCACGAGGATATGAAGAAAGGATAGAGAAAACTTGGACGGCCGTGCTCGGCGCTAATACAAACAGAAACGACTGCCAGATCGTCGGCCGTGCCGTTTTGCATAATGTGCATAGTTAAGCTGAAAATGCCGCGGCCAACATTAATCAAAGTCCATTGACCCCTTGAAAATGTATATGCTTCTCAATGCAAGTTCATTTTCAAAGCGATCGAATTCAATTATTCAACTTTTTCTTTTCTTTTTTTTTAGTGAGCTTTTGTAAATAAAAACATGTTAAATATCAACTTTTAATCAATCATATTACGGACAAATTAATCGAATTTTGAGTTTACAAAAGATTTCATGCTGGTTAAAAAGTCCGAAGAATTTTAATAGAACTGAACTGAATCAGATCTATAATCGCAAATTTTAATGAAATCCAAGATATTTATCCAACTGAAGCCGATCAAAAAAGGATTGAAAATTAAATTATGTTATTAGATCTAAATAAAACTGATTAGTTCGAATACAAATTCTGGAATTATTCGGAAAATTTCAAGTTATATCGGAAGAAATTTTAATCCATAACTTTCGCCAGCAAGATAGGGTATAGGAGAATAAACTGGAGTTACGATTGCCAGTGTACCAGAAGTTCATATATTTTACGAAAGGTCGCCAAAACAAAAGGCCCTCGGATAACGATGATTCGGAATCTGCAAGTCCTCCCACCTCCCTCCACCCACTATTCTCTGATTATCGAGTCGCTCGGCTGGTCTCTTTTATTACGAAATATTTGCAATATTTGAAATATTTGTAGTATTCTAGCAATGTTTATAAAATGTGTTCATTGATTTCACTTTTTTAAAAAATGCACTTTCTCGATGGTCATAGCAACGCATACTACAATATTTTTTTCAACTTTCTTCGATTAGTTAAACCGACGGTGGTAATGAATTTAAAGTACGAGTGAATTAAGCATTTTAACACATTTTTTTTTTTTCTTTTTTTTGAAAAATTGAATTAACGTATGTATCAGCTACAATGACGAGAAGATGAGAAAAAAATTCAAGTTATTAAAAATTTTGAAGAAATGATTTTTCTGAAATCCGTATATACACAATTTATAAAAGAAAGTCTTCCGTAGAAATTATTTTGAAACTCTTATGTATAAATATAATAGATAAACATATAGATGACAAAATAGATAAATAATAGTATTCGTCGTTCCTTTACGGTTAGCTTTTTGAGGCTTTAATAACTGTCATAAGACTGGAAACGGTGGGAAAGCAAATGGCTGAACATAACCGGCTGTATCTCCTTGTTCTATCCGATCGCTACGTCTGATCGTAAAGGCATTTACTACTGAGTCCAGAGAGCATAAGATCTAGTATATCCATAGGTATTAAAATTTATTGCCTACGATGGTATTTCTGCTAGTAGGGACGCTACAGATAACCATGTATTTCAAAGATAATCGACATTCGAATTTTAGAGTTGATGGTACTTGAAAATCGAGAAAAGTGATAGATGTACAATATTGTACAATTTACATATTCTACAATCCACTACTATACATAGCCGGAGAGACATAATTTAATTGAAAAATGTTCTTATAGAGAACTCGTAATTTTACGCTAGAAAGCATAAAATTCGAGATGTAAATCAACGAGCTTCTCATGGAAATTTCTCTGGAATTGGAAAGACATTTTCTTAACCCAATAATACTATTTTTCTTTGTTTCTTTAGAGTTTTTACTTGACGTCTTCATTGTCTTGAGTGATTCATTCAAATATTTATATTCAGCAGTATGGTAGCTTTTTTTTTTTTTTTTGTTATCTACTATCTACTATGGGGTAGTTAATAAATTATTAAATTAACAAAATATTAAGAAATTGTTAAGTTTTAAAATTTATTAATTTAACATTATTTGAATTTATTATTTAGTATTATCATTCATTAAATTTTTAAGGATCTACTGAATTAATTCAAGGGACTTGAAAACATGTTTTTCATTTTTCAGATTTCAAAAGAGTTTATTAAATTTTAGAAATGTTCCAAACACTATAAATACTTGATGAACTATTTCTAAATCAAATAAGAAAATTTCTCTCAAATTTTAATTCGCAATAATCATGTGACTCGAGAGATTAAATAATCCAATAATGTAAAAGATTTTCGAGTTGCTCGAGAATAACATGGAATCTGGGAAATAGAGAAATGTGATTGATGCTCTCTTCCTCGAGGAAGAGATATGCATTCATTCAAAGACGTTCCGTTCCGCCGAGTGCAACATTTTACTCCAGGAAGTGCGAAGTTAGGAACGTAAATCAACCCATTTCTCTCGATCTTTTTTCTTCGAGTGTGCGAGAGAACACGTTCGCAAATCGACACGATTTCCACTTCGTTTCCCGAGTGTCGCGCGCGATCCGACAACTTTAATCTTGTCTCGAGACGACGAGGTCTATCTCCGCCTGAACCTACGTGACTCTCCCTCGTGCCATCGTCGAGAGCCCGGGAAATCCCTTGGAAAGCCACGAAGAAGGCACCAACCTTACCGACGGAGAGGGGCACGGGAGATCGCACGATCATAAAATATGCATTGCCTATTCCCTGTAGACGCGAACAAAAGCAGAATGATCCCAAAACTCGTAAGGAAAAGAGCATTTCCCATTTCCATATCCAGAACGTAGGACGGGAAGAGGAAAGGGTCAAAATCGGAAGCGATCGAGAGAGCAAGCATGGAGGTTCAGAAAACAATGAGACTCCTCGATTCATCATAATGAAAATAATTCGAAGAAGGAAGAACTAGAGGGGGTGTGTTTTGAACGATAAGGTAGTATGGAGTAAGGAAATGAACTGAACTCAGGACGGAAAATAGAGGAATGATAAGTACAGAAAAAGGAGGGGAAAGAGAATGGAGGAAGGTCAATATGAGAGAAGATCAAGATAGATAAAGAAAGGGGAAGTTAGAGGAATGAGAGTACAGAAGAAGGATATGATAGAAGGTGCAGAAAGAACAAGATAAAAGATACAGATTAAAAGATTATGCGGATAGAGGAAGGGTGGGGGGGGGCGACAGAATAGACAAATCACAGGATAAAAGATAAAGAAAAAGGAAGACAGGGGACGGAAGTAATAGAAAAAGGAGAGTAAGGAAGATAGAGGAAAGGGTGGATAGAGAATATAAGATAGATTAAACATAGAGGCAGGAGGGGTTAGAGGGATGGTTTTGGAGGACGAAATAGCATAAAGTAAGGAAATGAACTGAACTGTGGATAAACAATACAGAATTACATGATAGAAGATAAAGGATAAAGAAGGAGGAAGATAGAGAAAGGACATGATGGAAGATTGAGGATTAAGAATTGAAGATACAGAAAAAGAAGTATCTAGAATATAATAGAATAAAAAGAGACAAAGAAGTAGATATCTAGAATAATAGAGAGTAAGAGACGGAGAAAGGAGAGTACAGAATAAATGAGATGCATAAATTGAAAGGTAAAGTATAAAGAAGGAAGAAGTTAGAAAAAGGAGAAGATAGAAAATAGAGGAAAAAGAGGATAAAGAATAGTGAGTAGTATGTAAAATTTCCTATTTTCCGATAAGAATGTAATGTCGTTGCTAAAAAAAAATGTATCTTCCAAAAAAAGAAATGTTACGTAGCAAGCACAGTGCATGAATTGCAGTCTCGAGGTTCGTAATGGTCTATGCTTAAGACGACTATCGTTTATTTAAATTGGTCTTAAAATGTAAGGGTTGAGGAGACAGGAAAATAGGCGACGGAGAGCAAAAGGAATGAACCAATATGTATGTGAACTGAAGGAGAAAAGTTTTTCTGAAACTACTTTGGGACACTCAGATTTTCAGAGCAACGACTTTTATAAATGATTTACAGAAGCAAGGAAGTTTACTTGTTGGAGAAGAACTACTTTAACTTTCTTAAAGTTGTATTGAAGAATGAGGCAGATGAATCACACGAATAGATCCGAAGCTTACGAAACCTTTTCAAATTTTGTAATATTGACTCTCAACTTTAGTGAATCTGCTTTAATACCCCAAGGAATGAAAGTCATGTCTTTGTAAAAAGAACTTCATCACTAAAAGGTAACTTTGTACAGTGTACATGCACACCTATACTCTGTACATTGTACAACCACGAGAATCAAATAGAGTGTGGATAACAATGATTAATTTTTTACTACAGAACTTCTTCTACGCTAAAACTATTTGAAAAAAATCCATGTTCAGTAACCGTGTGTAGTTAAGTTAAAATTTTTCGAAAGAACGTTACAATGACAATAAAACTAGAAATAGAAAAGTTCCCATAGGATCACTGTTAAAACTGATTACTTTTAAATTAGAAAGCTCTTTAACTGATTAACCGGACAGATTAAGAGCCTTCAACTTGGATCAGTTCCCATTTGTAAATACAAATGCTCTTCACTTCAAATTAGATGCTATTATAGTTCAATCTTAGTTAGTCAAGACCCACCGTGAAACGCTCTAAACGCGATTTTGGCTAAAAAATAAAAAAAAATAAAAAATGAATAGAATAAAAAAAAAGAGAGTTAACAGTCATTATTGTGTCAAAAAGTTTTTATAAAAAAAGATCTAAATATGGTATAATTTTTAATCTCTCTCTTTTTTTTTTTTTTTTTTGCTTTTGCTCATTCTAGATTATTGCTAGGATTTGAGAAGGGCAGGTAGTCGATATACGGGGGCTAGTACACTTCATGTTAAGCTCGAAAGCTTGAAAGAGAAAAGTTATTGAACGATTCTGCAGTTCGCGTAGTTCAGAGACGGAGCTTACAACTAACACCGCTAAACAATGATACAATAAATCTCCCTAGAGAGGAAGTCGGTTGGGGGAGGGGGTTGATGTGGTAGGACCATGGGTTTCGCGAGGATGAGTAGGTAGTGGTGGCTGTGGTGCAAAAGTATATACAGGAGGAGGTCGGTGGAAAATGTGGTGGGAAGAGAGCTGGTGCCACAAAGCAATTAAAAACCGAAGCTCGCCTCGAGAATGCTTGTTACGAGCGCATCTACACATTTATCATTTTTCTGCTGGTCCTCGATTCAGCCAGCTTGGTTCACCAATAGATATTGAGAATCCTCCCTGCCACGTAGTTGTAGTCTGCACGCTTAGTTGAATTTCATCGTTTTACTTGTAGCTTTTTCCTTGCTGTAGCCAATACTACATTGCATTGCTTTAATCGATTACGAATTCATCAAGGATCATCTCGTTTAAGAAGTTTGGTGCAGCATATCCTGGAAGTGTAGTAGTATTCTACAAGCTGGAGAAATATTGTTCATGTTGAAAGCATGTTCTCCTTGTTGCAGCAGAATTGGGTGTAATGTCCTGAACAACATGCAATGGTGCACAGGAATATTGTCACTTCTGACGCAACATTATAATAAGCTGCATTAATATTATCAATGTTGTAGTAATATTGTCAATGCTATAAAGATATGTTAAGTGTTACAGCAAAATCGTCAATAGTATAAACATATGCTGTAGAAATATTGTCCATTCTGAAAAAATGTTGGCAATATGTCAATGACAAGTTTTTAATTTAATTTATCTTGTTCTTGATAATAACATACATTATACAATTTTTCCAAACCACTGGTTCTATCAACTTTACAAAGACCGCTAACTGCGGAGAAAAACAAAGATCTTTACGCAATAGCCTGTATTTCTGTAATTAGTTTCCGTTCAGTGTGCCTTCGACCGTATTCCATCGCGCAAACAACAACAAATACCACTAGGAATTCCAGGAGTCTGAAAAAGGTGGAAAAGCGGGAAAAGCGGGAAAAGCGGGAAAAGTGAGCGATGTAAGTATAAACTCTGAAACTAAACTCTTGAGCGATAAAGGGTTTCTCTGATCCATTCCTGTCACGTTTATAAGTATTCTTCATACGGGACGAACTTGCGCCTGCTTTTGACGTTCTAGAAAATTTATCGTTAGCTTTGCAAACTAGTCGAGGAAAAGTTCCCGTTATCGGTTCCCACGTTATCGAGTAGTGGTGCGGTTTTCTTACGTAAAACGGCTTTAGTGTCTATAGAGGTTCTAGCCAGGTATGTTATGCATATGCACAGTGATGGCGGTATTCTCTTGTGTGATCCATTTAACTGATAATAGATACTTATTCGGACTAGAGCATGTGGCCTACTGGCATGGATGGTTAAGGAACGGCGGCGCTGATGCAGAAGGAATAAGACCGGAAAAAATCGAGGAAACAATAAGGGCCGACTTGTTTCCGTATTCTTTGTAAGTTGCGCACGTACCGAACACTTAGGGCAATTCTGTACTTCGACTATTATTGAAACAAAGATAACTAGGACCAAATACGTCGCCCTATACACTTTCGTCCTCAACTCATTGTGCGTAAGCCATTGTTCAGTTGCACGTACATTCGCTAAGATTTTACTCAACTCTAAATAAGCATTATGTTTCCAAGGCAAAGAGAGGCGGTGGTTACAATCTTTATGACAAAGTTCATTTCATGGACGTTTACTAAAGTGGCCTTTAAATTAATGATGATTAGACTTGTCCAAATTGAGTATACCTTCAAGGAGCTGCTCCGTTATATAATATAGAATATCACTCGAAATTATTCAAAGTTAACAAAACTTTGTATATAACCTGGTCATATATTTTAAATTTTAAAGAAAAGGAATTATTTCGTAAGTATTGTTACTCGTAAAAATTGATAAACAATAAATTGGCAGTTACATTGCAGAGCAGTGGAATAAAACCAGTTGTTACCATTCACGATTGGACGTCAAACGCTCCGACGGAAACGAGAACATTCGCGGTGGATCATTAATGGTGGTTGAATACCAATCTCAGTACGAACGGATGCCACTCATATCCTCTTCACATTCACTGTTACTCAATCTCCTTCTGTACGCTTCACGTTTATTTATCACAGAATTGTACACATTTCAGAGGAAGGTAAAATACACAAATATATAATTTGTTGTGTGAAATTTGGAGATTTAAAAAATGTTTTGAGAGTTATGAAATATCATCTTTTTGTGTTATCGTTGTAGGAATTGAAATAATCTGTATTTATCCTTCCTCCATTCTCTATTCTTTATACACTATTTCTCCTTCTTCTATCTTCCTCCATGTTCTTTATTTCCTTCTTCCTCTACTATCTATCTCCTACCCTCAGTTTAGTTTCTTGCCCTATCATCTTCCTCTATGAGCTATCTATTCCCTCCTCATCTATCCTATATCAATCCTCCTCCAAAATATCCTCTCTCGATCCCTTCATTCTTCCATGCTCTCCTTCTGCTCTTTTTTCCAATCAATCCTCTCCAATATAATCTGGATTGCGCAATATTATCCTTCCCACCACATCTTCCAAGACACCTCCCCCCCCCCTCTAACCCTGCTCACTAAGCTATCCTCTATTTCTCTATCTTCTCTTTCCTTTAACCTCTATCCTGTCATATAAGTTGTTAATATGGCATCGTAAATTAAGTCAGTTTTAACCAACTCGGGGGAACTTTTCGCCGAAATAAAGCTAATTTTTATCATTGTGAAAATGTATCTGCGACGAATTTTAAAATTTATTTTTTCTGTAATAATAATGTTCATTCGTATTGGGTAAGAATCTTCTCGTGTTATCGACGAGCACTCGAAGAAGGTTGAGACTCTAAGGATAGCAAGGGATGATGTGGTTGCCGTTGGTAAGGAGTTAAATGCTGGGTACTCCTCCTCCTGAACGTTTGATCCGTCGCCGTCGCGTCTTCCTGGCGCCTGACGGCCAAGCCCAAGACTCGATCGATCTTACGGTCTGCGAAATCTTAGTGAAATAGTGAAAAGAAGAGCGAAGTGCTAGCCTCACTCTCACTTCCCACTTTTCATTTACTTTTTTTTTTTTAACTTCCTATTCCCAGTGGGCACAAGATTGAAACAAGTTTTTAGATCGACTCCCAAACGTTTTCTGATCTTAAATGTCAAAGACATTTTTAGAATGTTCCTAGAACCATGGATTATAAAGGAGCTCCGTATTCACACGAATTGAATGTGGACTTGACGTATAGATTAAGAAGGATTAAAAAGAAGCATTGAAAACACATATTGCGGAATGATTTGGATAAATTACCAGACGAAGCGATGGCGCGTCACCCTTTGATCGAATGATCTGTATGAACAAAATAGATTCTTTGTCTTCTCTCTCTCTCTCTCTCTCTAAACGACAATAATACATACAAGCGTATCAAAACGTCAAATGAAGGCGAACCGAATGGTGTGAATGCAATATCTTGGTCCATTAATATCCAGGAAAGGATAGAAGGGCATTCACAAGCGCTCTCGCTAGAGCAGAATGCATTCTATTATGTAGCTGTCGGCACCCCGTATATCGATATATCCTTGTATATTCGTCTTTGTACGCGTTTCTCGCCCCTTCCATGTACTATCAAACCACGGACCAGGCTATCGATACATACATATACACATGCGAGTGTACAATATTCCGACCTTCATTCCATCCTTTATTATTATACTCCAAGAACTTCTACATTTGAAAATCGGAGAAGTTTGTATAATACAGTCAGTTTTGAAAATTTCGAATGTCAGTAAAGATTTTTTCTAAACCTTGCTTTTTGCAATCCACTTTTTTCACCTCCTTTCTTCAAACCACTCTTTCAAATAAATTTTACACACCCTTGTTAAATAATATACTACGAATTAGGTCGGATTCAGTGGGATATCGGAATTGAACCGTTATGCTCGGTTAGAAATTACAGAATGACATGAACTCAAGCGTTTTATTTTATTTTATTTTTTAAATTTATTTTCCTTCTTCTATTTCAGTTCATATTCATCTTGAACCCTTCGAAAATTAGTGAAATACACACTTCTAGCAGATTTTCTCGATGATTGTGAAAGTAGAAAACCACATCTTTGCTGATTGGACTACGAATCAGATAATCCGATGCAGATAAGAAGAGAGGTCTTAAGACATGGATTTTTCGCGTTCTATTAATTTCTCATCCAATTTGTAGTAGCGGTGATTTCGAATCCTGGGGCTTTCGTACGAGATCGACGACTATGATAAAAAAGAAGCTCTTTGGATATCAGGACGTTCCTAGCACCGAATCATGATTAAAATCGAGCTCCGTCCACCGGCAATCCGAAGGGCTCCTTGGCGCCCTGACTGAGTTGGCAGAAGGATGGATTAATTTGCCGAGATTCCTCGAAATAAATCTCAAGGATTCATCCACGGAAGAAAAATTCTGCTAAGTTCCATTTCTCGCAATCTTGACTTTCACTGCTAACGAGTTGTCTCCTCCGCCATCGTCGACGAGTTCGTCTTTTCAGACCTAAGGGATTTTGCTTCGACGCGACGACTTGGTGGGTCATCGATTTATCGAGTATGGAATTAAGATTCGAGACGAAAACTTCATTCTTCAGGTATTATCTCATTTCCTTCGATAACGTCAACCTATCATGCTCGATGCCTACCAACTGATGCGGAACATTCGCATCAGGATTCAGTTTCCAATTACGAACCTCACCGCAAATCGAATTTCCTCAATTGTCACATTCCCGAGCCCTTAGGAAGGATCTGAAATATCAAGTTGAGAAAAATGAGTGTATCAACGTTTGCAAAGACATTTCCACAATGAAGATATTGACGGAAGCTAACGGTGACATAATTCCATTTTAAACTTAGATCTGCCATGACGTAGCCGAATTTATATCCCATCTAGTGCATTATCAATGGGCGGCTCTATACGAACTTTTGAGACTAGACAATTTTGACAGCTCCTCAATAAAAAAGTTTACTTCTTTTGAATTTTTTTACAGATATTCTAAAATTCCTTGAAATAATGTAAAATTCTTTATACGTTCCTTATTAATTGGGAAAATCTGGACTCGGCTTTTTTCTTTTCTGAATAATAAATGTTCATTAAAGACATATTTCTGATAAACTAAAAGTCGTACCTATATCTAGATATACACTGCAATGCATTGGACTAAATAGTCTCGCTCTCTAAATTTGAACCTGACAGATACAGGAATAACTTTAGAATAAAGGAAAACGTACTTTTGAATAGCTATTATACGAGGAATTGAATAGAAATTTGTTTCCTTCGTTTAATAAGAAGGAATATTATATATGTACATATATATATATATATATATATATA
>UCOH01000348.1:0-20018 GCA_900474275.1 Synergus japonicus
TATGTATATATATATATACATATATATATATATATGTATATTTTTCTCTGTATGGTATACCATGTGGTGTGCAATCCCCACGGCAAACTACCCTTCGTCTGTTGCTTCCTCACTCTTTCTATTTTGTTCCTCTCTTTTCCTATCTTTCTCCTGCTCCCTTCCAGCTATAGTGCGTGCCAACATCGTCGGAGAAGAGAGGATCGTTACTATGGCGAGATCAATATGATAGGAGAGCGCATGCCTAGGTATATCCTTATATACGTTTGAATCCTTTTCGGTCCATTCCAATCACAGGATTCGAACCGAACAGAACAACACATACGCCCTTATTCGAGATAGTGGGTCTCGTACTGAAGGGAGAATAGATCGACTAAGCACGTGCCTCTCTTCTTTACTACGCAATCTTATACCTATACATTTGTAAAAAAGAAAGTATTGATACAAATTGACTTGAAAAGACTAATAGACAACTCGAGAATCCCATGTTGTTGTGACAATGACGCATTTTTGGTAGGGAATGTTCGGGACCTTTTTCAACTAAAAGATCGACGATCTTCTTTGGAAAATTGATTCTTTTCCTTATAAAGGCTGTAAAGATCAAGGGGTTGATTTTTTTTAACTTAATAGGGTAAATCTGAAATGTGATGCATCCTCTCAACTGCTCTTCCCTTTTTCATTATAATACCAAAAATGAAAAAGCAAATTAATCAATTATTGAAAGGACCAATTTTATTCATGTCCTATAAATTAACTTTTTGCGTGCGTCACTAAATGATCTGCAATCTTTAGAAGATTGATTTTGATTCTTACCCAGCTGACATTTTGAAGAATTGATTTTCGTCTATTTGAACTTTCAAGAATCGATTCTTCCCAAAGAATTGAACATCCCTACGCAACGGTGCATTGGGCATGGAGAATTTCATACCTGAAACAAACCCAGGTATATGGAATTCCACACCTTGAATACTGCCTAGAAAAACCACGAATTGTTCCTTAATTCTAATTTTTTTGTTTTAAATTAGATTTTTTTTACTTTGTGTTCAAAAATATTTCATATACCTCAAAAATGTAGCCTTCGCCAGCCCTGCAAATCGGCGTAAATGGATTTCAAGAAAGTTGCAGAATCGATTTAAAATCGTGTAAATGTGGTTTACAAAGAGGTTGTAGAATCGGTAAATTATGAAATCTCGCTCTGCACGCATATTTTTAGTTAAAACTTGTTTAATTTCACAGAGCGTAAAAATTCAAATTTTAATATTTGTTAAGTAAAATTAAAAAATTGAACTTTTAGATTAGAACATGGCTCCAACACCTTTAAGGCCATGAGGGACTTACCCGATCTCTAACTTACCGACATTTTTTTCTCTGCAAAGCTGCGTCTACATTTATTGAGATATTAAATTGAATATGTATTTCTAAAATTAAAGAAAATATGCTAAGGTATGTTTATCTGGTCTTAAATTTTTGTAAAAATAAAAAAATATTTTTGAAATTTTTTTTTTTTTAAATGTTACTATTTAGGACCAGATAAACGTATCTTAATGCTTTAGCTTCAATTTTAGAAATTTTCAATTTGATATCTCAATAAATGTAGACGTAGCGTTGCAGAGAAAAAATGTCGGTAAGGTAGGGATCGGCTAAGTCTTACATGGCCTTAAATTGCTTATTTATTTCAATTTTTCCCACCTAATATTTGAAACTTTGGAAATATTTCAAAAGTTTCGTGAAACTTTTCATTTGGTCAACGTTTCATGAAACTTTACCTTAGGTCCTTTTGCCATGAAGTACTTCGATTTTTATTCTCTTTTCATTCGGTGGGCACTTCCACTTATAGGCATGCCTACTCTATCTGTAATGTATCTGAGTTTTTTACGTCGAAAAAACCAAATTGATATGAAGTGGGGGAGTTTTCTACGTGTTATACGTAAAAAGTAAGAAATTCTCGAGTTATGCGTAACAGTCGGTAACCAGCACGGTTCTGTAAGTGAAATACCTTAAGTAAATTACATGGTTTTACAGTAATTTACATACGTATATTAAGTGGAAAACACCAAATTCATATGGAGTGGGAGTTTTATACGCAAACACATAATTTACCATAAGTAGAAAACCATGTATAGTACGTAAAAAAACTTCGTGTGGTGACGCATCTAAAAGCGTCACTGCAGAACCCTGGTAATATGACAAAGAATTTTCTTTTAGTGGGAAATCAGGCTCCATCTGGGATTTTGGTGGGAAACCTCATTTCTTGTAGAATATATGGATGGAGCCCATTACCTACGGGGCTAGAGATGCAAAATTCTCGGTAATTTACTTTTTGTCCTTCTCTTTCCTATATCGACGTTTTTTCTATTCAAAGAGAAAGAGAAGAACAAAACGTAAATTACCGAGAATTTTTCATCTGTATGCGGGACCTGTGTCGAAGTAAGTAAGGGGGGAAGATGTATATAGCGACCATATTACAAAGGCAAATTTCTTGGCTTTGGATTGGTTGAGATTTTAAAGCGGGCTTTTGAAAATCGAACGTTGCGAGTGTCAGATACGGTCAGATAAGGTAGTGTGTGTAGATCGAGACTTTTGTTAACCTATCACAGCTAATCAACAAATCAGCCAATCAGAGACTTCAAAATTTCCCTAAGTAATATGGTCGCTTCATGCCCTCTTTAGGGTTCAACCACCTCGCTAAAGTTAAGACTTTGTACTCCATCCTTATATTCTTACATCCATGCACTGAACTGATTAATGGTTATTGGTTATATGTATGTATATATTTTTACATATTGTAAAGGCGGAGAAAATGATAATAAATAAAATACTAAACTAAAGTGGATTTTTCTTAGTTAAGACGGTTTGTTAATTATATTACGCAAAAATGGGATGTTGTTACAGTTTGTGTAAGGAAGATACTGGACCACAGGTAAATGCACGAACGTAAAAGATTCAATCCAAAATATTATTTTAAATATATACTTGATGACTGTCATGACTATTGAACCTTGCATGGTTTATCCCTGAAATTCCTATAGAAAATTTAAATAGCTCGGTAATTAAATGTATATAAAATAGATAAACTTCCTTTTTATTATTAAAATCTGTAAATTTATTCTTAATTTTTAAGCATTTAGTTTAATACGTATTGTTTATGCAAGCATAACATTCTATTTTTGAATCTGACGATCTGACGACTTGCTGAACGGAAAATAAAACTAAAAAATATCAGTTCGCGGAAAGTTAATATTTATCTCCTGTTATATTTATTTCAGAATGAAGTTAGTGAGAGAACTCACTTGCTAGTGGATCCCGTCAGTAGCAATGCAAATATTCCTCGTGTTCACAGGTATAATATAATAATAATATTATAAATAAGTTATATATATTTATATAAAGTTTCTAATTAATCCAATATGGCTTGTGTTTTTTTCAGTGATGATTATGTTAATCAATACGCAAGTTCAGTTCCAAAGAAAACTGATGAGCAGAGTGCACTGAACAGAATACTACATGAAACAGCAGCGTAAGTATTTCAGTAAGCAGTAAAATTATTAATATTAGTTGAGAAAAAAAAGGTACTTATATCAAAGAAATATCTTTGCTTATATGAAAAATGATAAAATTAAAAGTGGATTTTTTTTTACAAATTTTCAACTCGATATCGGAATAAATGTAGCAATCGTATTTGAGAGAAAAAAGTATCAATAAGAAAGGGATCGAACAACTTATACATGGTCTTAAAAAAAATTAAGCATGTTACATCCTCATATCTTTCACAGTTATTTGAGTTGATTTAAAAATCAGAGTACACAAAGTATTTCAAGTAGCATTTACTAAAAATAACTCTTATTCATATATTTCAGAAATATAATCGACGTTGGTGCCTTGGATTCCCATAATTTAGAGCAACATGAAATTATGGAGAGATCTAGAGCATACGCCAAACGATTAGAAGCCATAGGAGTTAAAGTTCCTGAACGTTCTCCCTCTTTATTGAAAGACATTCCTGCACCGGAAAGAGTTCTTGTCGCCGAACCTCTTGCCAAAGGAGACCAAGAATTAGTGAGTACATATGAACATTATTTTATAGAATTGGAATAGTGACAGCTGACTCGTGCGAACTACAGATACTCTAATTTTCATTTGCACATTATATTTAAAAGTAGTTGCAAACTTCTTTCACTTTTTAAATCTTTTTAAAAACACTTAAAAGTGGTACATTAAGAGTGGTACATTTTTAAAAGAGATTAATTTTTTCCACTTTATTTACAGATTACAAATTTGCTTGATAAGGCTGTGTCTGCATTAGAAGACATAAAAGTTGAACACAAAGAAGATTTGGTTGTTCCGTTTCTTTCGTGATTTACCGAAATTGTCTAAAAATAGAGGTTTTCGAATTTTATAAGTTACATGTCTGAGCAATCTGAGAAAAAGGTTTATTAAGACATCACAGTTGGGCTTCTAAATACACTCTCTAATCTAAATAAGTGTTACCAAAAACTGTACGTTAAGGTCAAAATTAATGTAAAAGTTTTGAAAAAATTCGTTTGTCTACATTATCTCTTTGTTAATATTATTACGAGCACTTTTTTTGAAGATTGAATTTAGTCTTGAAAATTTTTCTAGGATATGAGGATAACTGTAAATGTTGACTGCTTTTATTCATAAGTAAATTAGTGCTCTAAGCAAACTACTTTTTCGTAAAGAAATTTTTACTTACAAATGCGTATATATTATTCATGATGTATGTATTTCATATACTTGTAAATTAAACTATAGAATGTAAATATTAAGTATTTTGTAAGAATTTAATATTACTTCCCCACTTTTAGATTTAAAAAGAAATATTTTCGAGTGATGTTTAAATATATTGTATACATTATTCCTTTGTCATACAAAATTATAATAAGAGTGCCGATAAAACAGCGTTTAAATCAAATTTAAACATATCCAATTGATATTCGTTTTCTGGTTCAAATGTAAAATCACAATAAATTTTCTTTACATTTTATATAACCAATTCCAATATTTAAATTTGTGTTACTATTTTCTAAACTCAAATATATAGGATCAGAATCAGTATTTCTACATTTTTAAACATTTTGTGTGTATTAAAACTATTACAAGTATTGTATTTATTAAAAATAAAAGTACGCGGAGAGAAAAATCAGCATTTGAAACAACGAAAGGGCATCATAGTACAAAACGACGATTTATCGTCATATAAAACGACGAATATCGTCGTTTCATCCTACGAATCTCTTCGTCGTTTGAAGCCACGACTCTCGTTGTTTGAAACTACGAAACTCTTGCATAAATGATGCTGAATGTAACACGCACTGCGCAAGCGTTTCGATATGGGCGAGGCTTATTTTTGGTTGCAGCTCGATCTGGAATCCACGATCCACGTTATGTTTCCATTATAATAAAAAAATGGCCTTCGGTATCAAATTCTAAACTCATTCGAATATTTTATAAGACTTCTAAATAATATAGTATTCTCTCTCTTCTTTATTCTTCATTGGCTAGTGCATGATATAGTATTCAATGCTCTCAAAGTTGGCTCCCTGCGCGCGCAGCGTGTGTTGGAGAAATTTTGCCATTGGCTGTAATGTGGTGCGCGATTCAAAATCAAATTGATTTAATGGCAAAATTTCTCAAACACAAGTTGCGCGCGCAGGGAGTCAACTTAAACAGCCAGTACGAATGGTATAGTGAATGCATGAAATTTGTTGGTCCATAGATTGCCGAGAGAGGGGGACTTGAATGAAACCACTGGAGCGTCTGACTGGCTGTGGTAGTGGCACGGCACTGGAGCACCGGACTGACAGTGGCACGGCACTGGAGCATCGGACTGGCAGTTCCCCTCTTCAGTAGCACCAATACACAAAAGCCGAGAACTCACTATCGCCGACCATTGGTCCTCAATTTGCCGACCAATCAGCCTACGAAAATATCCAATGTAAGTCCACAAATTATCAAACCCTCCCGCGATACGCGTGCAGCTTTGATTCGGATCACATTTTATTTTCGTTTCTTGTCAAAATATTGCGTGAATACCGCGGCTTCATTCTTGTGACCAAGTAAAAGGCACCTTCGGCCATGTTTGTGACGACGAATATTATTTCACTGTCAAGAGGTACGACGCGACGCTATCCGCGCCAACCTTACGGGATCGTGTTTCCGCTCACTCTCAGATCACGCGCCAATTTTTCCATAGTTTATCACCTCCTGCAGATCATCCTCAAGGCTTTCGCTTTATTTGGTTGAAATTATGTCCTCGGGTCTTTGTCGATTGCAGGCATTGATGTCGACCGAAAAATTTGAAACTCTATTGCGAGAGCAAATGTCGCTCACAAGGTGATTTCTGACTTTAGTTTGACTAGCTAAATAATTGTGATTGTCGCTTATCAGTCATAACTTATGGATACATTTCTCTTTGAATAATAATTTCTCTTTTCTAAGTTTATGTGAATTAAGGCTGTTGCAGGAGGGTCAATAAATCTGTAGAATACTCTAATTTGTAGGGTGAATTTTGTCGACTTTATGAGGCCACAGGAAGGACTTTAAAAGTTTTTTCAAGTCCTGAAGGGAAAGCAGGATCAAACTTAGGGGACTTGATTTTTCGATTTTTGATTAGAGGAAAATATCGGTGTAATTCTAGGGTTAACATCCGTCCTGGTTTTTTCTTGAAAATAGGCAAAATGTCCTGGTTTTTTACGATACACACATTGACAGCAATGGCCAAAATGGCCTGCGTCGTTAAATACACCAGGTAAAATTATTGAGTTCGTCGATATTTTCCTCTAATCAAAAATCGAAAAAGCAAGTCCCCTAAGTTTGAGCCTGCTTTTCCTTCAGGACATGAAAAAACTTTTAAAAAGTCCTTCCTGTGGCCTCAAAAAGTGGACAAAATTTGCCCTGTAGATTAGAATGTAGTCTCAAATTTCACCATTTTTTAGACTTTCCTGCAACAGCTTTAATTTAAAATTGGATATGTAACGTACACGTAACGTAACAGAGAACGTTACCGTAACTTAATTTAAGAGAATTAACATTTTTGAACATTATATAGGTAAAAAATTAAGAATACAATTATTTATGTATTAATAATAGTGGAGTGTAGTTATTAATAGTGTTTATAACAGTGTCTCCAAATCGTCGGATTTTTTGGCCTCCACTCTACGACCGACGAGTTCATGCTATCTTTCTCTATCAATAGGTTCGTGACTGTTGAGAGAGAAAGCATGAGCTCATGGGTCGAAGAGTGGGGGCCGAAAAATTTCATGATCTGGAGACACTGGCTTATAAACACATAATTAAGGGCATGCTCTATACTCTAATATGAAATTTTTTTCCGTTGTTCCCCTTAGCTAAACGCAATGATATATTGTTTTCAAATTTTAGAATCCTTTTTCCTTTTCTAAAAAAGACATACACTTCAGACAACTTCACATTGCGTTCCTTATTACAAAAACAGATCACTACGCCTTTCATAATTAATAATATTGGAAATAAGCGTTTGCGCATAAAGTGGACAGTAAGATAACGATATGAAGTTGACTGTAATGCATCTTCTTTTCTTTTTAGATTAGAGGTAGATTTAGAGAGGAGAAGATAGCATAATATTTGTCAAATAAAATTTGTTATTAAAACTCAATTTCAATTCAATGTTTTTACTACAGAACTTCATCATGGACCAGCTTGGAGAGGGCCAGACCGTTATGGTTGGAGGTGCCGGTGGCACAGTTCAAGTCGTACAAATGGGCCAAGGAGGTCAGACAATGATGCTCCCACAAACTATTCAAGTAGCAGCTCCGAATGGGCAAATTCAAGTCGTTCCCGTATCAAGTTTGGCAGGGACAGGACAACAAATTGTTATACAGCAACCACAAACCCCACAAATTATTCAAACTCCAGATGGACAAACTTATATTTATCAGCCTGTTCAGCTAGAAGGACAAGTTCAACAGGCACAACAGCCAACTGGTAAATATTTTCAACGTTTATTTTACCTTCTTAAATCTTTTTGAAATTCTTTAAAGCCATGTAAGACTAATCCGATCCCTATCTTTACCTACATTCTTGTCTCTGCAACCTTACTTTTACATTTATTGTTGTTTGTGTTTGAATCATCATCCCCTGTGGTATTATTTTTTAACAGTATATTATATTGTGGACTGAATTTTTTAGTAATAAATATCAACGGGAATCTGATGCAAATTGGAGGCTCTACAGCGCAGGCGACAACTTCAGCAGCTACATCGAATCCAGTGCAACCGATGGCAAGTCCAACAGCAACGACACAGGCAGGAAATATAGTCATGGTGATTACTGTCAGAAAAGTCTCTTGAACACGCATAGTCTGTGTATATATTATACTGACTTGTAGTGGTCATAGAGCAACAGCGATTAGCCTTTGCATGCTAGGCTTCGCAAATTTTCTTATTGCTTGAGTTTATGAATAACTTGAGCAGTACGTTTTCTTATTAATAAGCATAATCTATAATTCTGCACAGTGATGTACATCCTTATAAACCATTTTAGAAAGTATTATGATCGTGGTATTAATACATATATTTTAATTTTAAAGATGGTACCTGGAAGTAGCGGGCAGCCTCAATTTCAAAGAGTAGCTTTACCTAACGCAGAATTTCTTGAAGAGGAACCACTTTATGTTAATGCCAAACAGTATCGACGTATTTTAAAACGCAGACAAGCACGAGCAAAACTAGAAGCTGAGGGAAAGATACCTAAGGAACGCCCTGTAAGTTAATTACATCTTATGTTTAATTAATTAATTTTTGAAACATTGATTTTAATGTTTTATACTTTTCTTAGAAATACCTTCATGAATCCAGACATCGGCACGCCATGAACAGAATCCGTGGCGAGGGTGGTCGTTTCCATTCTGGTGAGGTGAAGAAGCGAAAGTAAGTTTTAAACACTCATTTAAAAGGTTTTGTTCCCATATAACAATCTGAGTGACTGCTAATTTGTGAACTAAATGTCTTGAATTTCATTCAAATCTCTTGAAATATCTTCTATTTCTTTCAAATTCTTATAACCAGTGAAAAGATCTTGAAATCTTATAGAATCTGTGATAAAAATTTTTAATAACTTTTTTCAACTCTATAAAAAATCCCTAAAATCAATGAAAAAAATCTCTTAGCTACCTTGAAATTATCTAAAATTACTATTCGATTTTCGGTGTCAACGAAGAGATCGCTCACCGCAGTTGATAATCTGATGACGGAAGAAATTTCACACGAGTTTCCATTATTAAAAAAAATTAATGTAAAAACGATGGTCGCGTGAAATTGTTGTATAATCAAGATGTGCTGTGAAAAATACATACTTTTAAAATCTCGGGCAATGCTGGGTGAATTTCTGAATTTCTAGTGGTACACATCTTATTTTCTACAAAACATATTCGCCTTCAGTGTACTTGATAAAAAACGCTCGTTATCTTCCCTGGACATATATATTAATTTCTATACTAATTCCTCTTGATCTTCATTTTGTTTCAGAGTGCAACGTCGCAGTCCTTCTCAAACATAATCTTCGATGAAGACATAATAACAGCGTATTTTGGAGTAAAATGAATATGAGATGTGAGTGAGAATTAAAAAGAATATCTATGAAATGCTGATTCTTGTTCGTTAGAAATATTTTTTTTTAAACACCCACGTTTTCAAGTGACTCGGAAAATGTAATTTTCGATATGAATCATTGAAAACTGTATGTGTAATTTTTTTAGAAAGTGCTTCTCTTCTGTATTTTTCTATCAATAATAATCATTAATAATTACTTCCATTTTAAATTAAGTTGTTATATATAAACTTCTTCTATGATCGGTCATCTTTTTTATTATTTAAGGGCATGTGGTAATTACCATAAGAGCAAATTTAGTTTCCGCAACTTTCGTTCACAATAATAAATATTTTTCTTAAAAACTAGGTCATTTACCTCCGTTTCTTACATACGGAGGTAAATGGCCTAGTTTTAGCAAACAATATTTATTATTCAGAGCGTAAAGTTGCGGAAACAAAAATGCTCTTACGGTAAAGTATCACATACCCTTAATAGATTGATTCAATTGTAATTAGCGATCGCTACATAATCTACTATCTACTTGGTTTACATTCTATTTTCTAGAATTTGGCAAACAAATTCCGTTCTCTTGATTTGAAATCAGTAGTTTCAATTTAATATAAAATTTTATACTTCCAAATTTAAATTACATACTCTCTACAAACTATTGCCAAATGATTGATTCTGTAAGTACAACTTGAATTCAAGCACGAGCACTTTGGTATAATTTTGCTTGAATTGTTACTTTTGTGAGCTTTCCTTTATTTTCAATCATGTCATAAAATGTACTCATTACTGCATTAATTGCAGCAGAAAATTGGTGTACATTGTATAAAGCTGAGAGTCTGAAAGCGAAGTATGAATGTTTTGTATGAAATTGAATATCAGTAAAGAAACGAAGATTAATATTAATTAATATCTTTAATTACAAATTTGAGATAAAATATAAACATCGTGCCTCGATGTAAAAAATCTTTATCCTCGTGTATTTAAAGTGAAGACTGTGTATTAATCATCGAAAATACTGTTTGTGAACGTGAAATCAAATACAAGGAAAATGGATTTAAATTATTTAACAGTGAATTAAAAGTAATATAGCCGAATTTTTCTTGATTTTGACGAGGTAATCAAATTTTAAGTTTAATTGAAATTTTTTTCATGTATTTGATGCAGTATCCTTGTACATAGATACTGCCGTACAATCTAAAAAGATACATAAGTGACACTGTGGTTTAGGGTTATTCTTTTAAACCTAGCAATGGAAAAGTCGACCTAAGTGACAATATCACTTATGTATCTTTTTACGGTGGACGGCAGGATAATTATAAAGAAAAAGTTCAAATATATATTTAATCATTGTAGAAGCTTGTTTGAATACATAGTGGATAAATGAAATGTAAATTAATTTTTAGACACTAAAGTTAAGATACTTTTTTGAATTGAAGTTTAGACGCATGTGTATAATTAGCAGAGATATATAAAATGAATTCGAATTGACTTGAGGGCGAATTCTTTTGCACATCTCTGAAATTAATCAGTGACTGTGCTACGAAAGATTGTTTTTTGTACGCCTTCAATTCACGATCTATTAGATATTGACAATTGTTTGAAAAAATAAATTTCAATTTCAATTATAAAGAGTTTCTTTTTTCTCCTAATTTTTAGGAAAGAAGAAATAAAATATTATAAATTACAACATTTAAAAATAAAGTAAACGTGCGCGCGAAGCGCGCGTTCGTAATCGTCTCAATAAATTTAGAAGTAACGATGCAGAAAAAAAATGTCAGTCTTTAAAAGTGAAACAAAAAAAATTTCAAGATAATTTTTTTACAAATGTAAATGGTTAGGATCAGTTAAACTATAATTTTAGAAATGTTCAATTCAATATCTTAATAAATGTAGAAATGGCATTGCAGAAAACAAATTCACGTTTTAAAATACGTTCGAGATAAAGTAATCTTTAAGGTGCAATAAGCCCGAAGAAGATTCTGATTCCACTTCAGGATCCTTAATTTGAAGCAGTTTTAATAATTGTAAAGGGTGTAAAGGTTCTCCAAACATTTTCTCCTTAATTATACGATCTCCTGTTGCTCCTATAGCTGCTTGGTATTCAGAGTTTCCAGTTCTGAAAAATATAGAAATACAATTTTTTATTCGACATTTATGTTTATATTTATCACAGTATTTTGACCTTGAAAACGTTGAGTCAGATTTAGAACTCGAGTTTTGAGGTTTTTTAGTTTTATTTTTAGCAAATGGATTAATTTTTTTAGTGTTAATAATTTTGTTATGTATTAATCTCTATCTCTATAAAGAAAGAAATATCTAATGAAATAATGAAAAAAAAAAAAATTATTAGGTCGGTAAAATAAAAATTAATTTTTCAAAAAACAAGAGTTGAGAGATCTCCGCTTTTATGTTGTTTATCATTTCTCAAGATTTCAACAAAAAAATATTTCTTATTGTAAGTACAGAACTGTGGAAACCTAAAAATGAATAAAATTTTCTTATTGTAAAAGTATCACATTCTCTTTTAACCCCTTTTGAACTTTTTGACTTACCTTACTTTAAGAATTTTCCTTTCACGGAAGTCGGGACCTAGATTGTCGAGTGGTTTTTTATATGCAGTTGTTTTTAATAACTCACGAGGAGCTAATAAAGAAGGATTTCTAAAAGATCTTCTTTGTGTTGTAACTGGTACTACCCAATCATTTGGTAAAGATACAGGTTTTCTGTCACGATGACATTTTTTCGCTGTCAGCGAGAAGTAATCATCTGTTAGAATCAAATTTGTAAATCAGTATAAAATATAAGGACGTTAGATATAATTTTTAAGTTTTTAATATTATGAAATTTTAATTAAAGGAGAGATACCCAAGTCTTTAGAATAAGCCACTTGATATACAGTTTTAAAATTTTTCTTCTGCTCTTGTTCAAGTAAATCTTCATCTGGAGTAGCAGCTAGTAAACCTTTTTTCAAATGTGGATATTTAGTTTTCAGCTGTTAACAGACAAGTAAATTAATATATTAAAAAGTGTGCCTAGATTAGATTTTTGATTAATTTATTGAACTTGTTGGTTACGAATTAGAAAAGATTAAAAGTCTTCCTGAATGATTAAAGTTTCTCATAAATATTGCGTACCCTACGTAAATAATCTTGCCAATTTTCGGACTGTTCATCCTCTGGTAATTTCTCATTTTTTCTTAAAGAATTTAGATATTCTTTAAAAGGGGCATTACAAGCATTCAATGGAGGTGTAAAATTCAAATGAGGTTTGGCTCTAGGTTGTTTATTATTTCTATTTCGTCGGTAGTCCTTCTTGTATATAGTTATAAAATCTCGTGTTTCGTCTTCGATTTCCAAAATCATGATAAAATTTTTGTAAAGCAAGCAATTTTTTCAAGAGAATTATGTAACAGCTTTAATTATTAATGAAGGTTACATTTTTCTGAGTTTCCATAACTGCAATAAACAACTGAATGATGGAATGTGAACATGAATTTTAAAAATTGTAGCTTAAACAAAGAAATTCATTTATGTGTACTAAAACATTTTTTTATTCATTATTTTTTAAGCATATACATGTTACTTGAAAATTTTAATTTTTGGAAAAATTGTTCTCTATTCAAATTATAGTCTTATTTCAGATTTTCTCGCCCTTCTTCATTTGCACAGCTTCTCTTCTCCTCATTGCATCAACTTTTCTTCTATTTTTTATTAAGATTTTTCCTCCTGCGCGGCTGTGAGTATCTTGATAAGTGGAAAATTCGGTATAAAGTAATTTTGGTCTTACGTAACCGATTACTGCGAAATAAAGTATAATGAATAAAAATTGTGAAACAATGTAGAGGTTTAAAAAAAATTGTCCTGTATGTTATAAAAATTAATTAAGTACTTCTTTTTGCAGTAGTGGGAGGACTTAGCACTTTTTCCGTATGGGGAGTGAAATAAAATTGACGAATATTCTCTAAAATGTTATTATAAACATCTTTTTCTGTCATAGCTTTGGATTCCATAATGTCTTTCGTTGTATCTTGGGATGTTTTCAGACATTTATAATCGTTCCATGAAAGAAAAAAAAACTACATTATACATTATACTTATACCCCCTTTTTTGGGAAACAGTTTGCGATGTAAAGTCTGATACATTTATGTATGTATTTTTATTTTATCGACAAACTTACAAGGATCTTTGTAGCTGGTTTGATAAACCGTGCGTAGCCTTTCTAAGGCAAGATTTTTAATAAACTCCTCAGCATTGTCATGGCTTGGGTCTAATTTTGAAGTTGATTTAAAGTCACCAACACATTCTATAATTTGGTTTCCTAAGCAGTCAGGTGGAGTGTATCTAATGACAAAGAGGATTTAAATAATTTTAAAAAATATTTTTTTATTTGCTTCGTATTTCAATAGAAATAAAATTGCTTCTTACAAAGGAGCTCGTTTCTGCTTTCTAGCAATATACTCGTACCCATATTCTGATGGAAAACCTCCATAATATTTTGACATTATATTAAGTTAGTGCATTATATATTTATTATATTAAGTTTAGTGCATTTAATTAATTATTAATTTTAAAACAGCTTAACAGTCACTGTCACTTTTTTCCAATTCAATTTTTTTTGTACATCTAATTGCATCTATTTTCAGAGCAATACATACATTCTGTTCGATGTGTTTCTTTTGTTTACTCACTATTTAAAAAAAATTTTTTTTAATTAGTCTTTTATCACTAAAGTGATAACTAGTTCTGCGTTGTCTATGAATTATATTTTCAATAAAAATTAAACATAGATTTTGATTGTGGAGACTTTTTTATTTTTGTACAATCTTTTCTGAATTGGGAGTTCACAGAAGTAGACTTTATTTTAAAAAATGATATACGATTTCTGTTAGATTTTCCAATCCCCGAATCTTCGTCTCGAGGATGGAAGGGGTTCTAAATATTGTTGACGATTTTTCATGTTGCTCAAGCCAAGCTTGCTGAAAGTGTCCATATATTCAGAACGTTCAGTAAAAGGATCAGACCACATGCTAAAAGATTCTGGAACTAATAAAAATACCCGAAATAAATAATTAATTAAATTTTATTAAATTTAGGAAGCTGTATTAAAATTTCGATTTTAATACAAATTATAATTATTTATAAATTATAATAGTACCCAAAGTCGGATTTTAAATAGTTTTAAATATTACTGCACTAGTATTAGTTACATTTTTTCAAAAATTTGGATTGCTATGTGCATGCAGGACTCCACCTGCCAGACTTTGAAACTTTTCAAATCTTGAAAGCCTATTTTTTAAAGTTATACTTGAAATAGACGCTATCTAGTAAGCCCCAAATTGTAAATAGGGCAACCCTACTAGGGCCATCATAGCTCTGGTCTTGAACTTTAAGAAAATATTTTCTCTAATAATAGCACCCGAATAACATTCTACTTACAGTGGGGTCAATTTGGGGCAATTTATATTCGAGAAAGTTATTAATAGTGTGTTTGTACTTACTTGCTAGAAAATTAATTGACTTTGCGGGTTGGATATTTGGCCTCTCCGATGAGGTGTATCTAAATCTTGTTGGATCTCTGTAGCCATCAGTAAGACATGTCACTGTTGGTGATTCAACAGCAGTGATCAAACTTCTGTAGTGACTCAGAGGTGCGCCTGATAATATTAAATACAGACGATATAAATATATTTATTTAATTAAAAATACGATAAAGATATTAAAATAGAGGGGACAGGGGTGAAGTAAAATATTAGTATTCAGTATAATATATTATTAAATACATAGGTCTAAGAGTTATAAATTCTGACCCCTTTTTTCATAGTCTGTTTGATAGATGCTTTTTATATTCTCTTCCTGAGAATGACACTTATTTTCCAATATATTATCCACTAGATTTATTATCTCTCGATTAGTAGATATCAGTTCCTCGTGTAAATGTTTTTCCTTATTAGAGAGTTGCTTGTATCTTAAATGTTTAATTTAATTGTATTCTAAAGTTTTTTTTTTTAAGTTATAATGTGGCATTTTTTTACCTGTCCATGTCATTCTGGAAAGCATGAATTTCACATTCACAGTCATCTGCATTTGGTCTTTTCAGATATAATCGAGTTCCGGTATTCATAGGCGGTTGTGATGGTTTTGATAATAAAGGTTTTGGATAAGGCCATTGAAAATCTTGATGAGATAAGCTGATATAAGTGTCCAGAAGATTGGCCATTTTTTACCAGTAATTTTGAAGTAGTAGACAGTATCTAAAAAATCTATATAATAAAGTTTTGGTGAAAGGAATGTAAACCTTTTTTCTTTTCTCGTTTAAATAAATTTACTTGACAGTAAAGTTTGGATCAAATTGAATAATTAGAATTTGTCAAATTAAGAAAATTGGAAAGTTTTACTATATACCTCACATTAATTCATCTCTTAATAGTTTTGCGCCATTCACATCACTTAGGAGCACAAAAATTTAGATTTATTTATTTCTTCAAAAATTTGTATGTACTAATAATTTAGCTGTCAGAAAGAGATTCCAAACGCTGAATTGGCAAGTCGATTTCTGTTGTTGCATTCAAAATTGGTTGTTGTATTGAAGATGGTAACTTCATAGAGAATGATATTGGAGAAACTGATGAAAATATTCGATTTAAAATGCAGTAAATTGCATTTCTAACCATGCAAGTTAAAAATAAAATTAATTTGTAAAATCCATAATGTAATAATGCACTTAGAAATGCCAAACCAAAATGTAAAAATGCTGAATTTAATGCCATGACTTGAATTTATTCTTATTCTTCGAGCTTATTAGAAATTATTTTTTTTACATGTTACTGAAAATTTCTTGCATTATTTACATACATTTACATAAATCTTGATGATGATTCACGGTTAATTTATTTTCTGAAACAAAACCAAAACACTACTACCGATTTTTTTATCGACTTTTATACTTTCTTTTTTTTTCAATTTTTCTTATCTGGTAATTTATCTCCGTCTGTATACGAAATAAGTCTGCCGAATTTTATTAGTTATTTACATATATATATGTTCTTATTTTGAAAAATTATGCCGAATAATAATAATAATGCTATGAAAAATATCCATAATAAAGCAGATAATAATTTTATTAAGTATTTTAAGCCATTAAAATGTACACCATTGTAAAAGCTTTCTCCTTTCTGAGGACATGTTTCCAAAATGGTGAATTTTTTCGTCCATTATAGTTTGTCCTGTTTCTCCAATGGCACCTTGGTATTCACTTTTCCAAGCAGAAGAAAGAGAAGAGCCAGATATCTCATCTTCTTCAATGTTTTTCGACCCTTTGCCTTTCTTTTTCTTTTGTGGGTGATTTTGACCGAACTCACTTTCTATTGTATTCTTACCATCAGACGAACCTCTGCCAGGCCTGGGAATTCTTATTTGCGACAAATTTGCAAGAGCAGCGCGTATGTGAGGACGGCAATCTAGTTCAGGTCGAATATCTTTTTGTGGACAAGCTAATAGAGGTCTCGAAGATTCTGGTTCTTCAACATCCAACCAAGAATGGTCACCTGATAAGGGTTTAGAAATTACCTAGTCAAATTGAGTCCCCTTTTACATTAATTCCCGCTTTCTCAATCTGATTTAAACTTAATTAATTAGCAATTTTTTTTCTCTTATTTTTGTCATATTATATAGCTTTGACAAGACTAAGTGCGCTTCAGTTTACACTCGTGATTGTATAATTTTAAAGCGTTTTAATAAAAGTTAGTTAATTATAATTGCAATCGTAAAATTATTTTTTAATTACTTATTAGATTATTACATATTATAGTAACCAACGAAAGTCTAACTAATTTCTTTAGTACAATAGTAGGTATGATTTAACTAATTCAGATGGTGAAAGCGAGTTATGTATACATATAAATTAAATATTGAATTATCTATTGCGAATCACATTTACATGAGTTCATTTTACCTGTTTTAGAGAATTCTGCTTGGTATGTTGTTCTTAGGCGATCAATATTGACCCTTCGAATATTATTAAAAGGAGGGTTACCTTGCAGAACATTGTAGAGGTAGGGATATTTTTCATGAAGCTATTAACCAAAATTGCATGAAAATAATCAACGCATAGAATTTCCGAAATTTATTTGGACAGAAGCAGAATTTTACTCGACTTTGCCGAGGTTTTTAAGAGATTTTAAGTGATATTCAGAAATTTTAGAGAGACTTAATTGGAATGTTTAGGCTCATGTACGTGTATCCAAATTACCCCCACATAGGCAAGTGTTAAAGGATTTCAATAGTTTTTTCAATATATCTTATGTAACTTTAAATAATTTGAAGGAATTTTATCACTTCAAAGTATTTCAAGCAAATTTTTACTACCTTTTTGAGATAAGTATTAGGCTGATCGAATGACGTCGATTCTGATTCTGGTAAAGGTCCAACATTTACAGGGTAGAGCTTAGGATCCAAAAGTGGACCCATGGGCCCCAATCTACTCCATTCGTAAGAACCACCTTCTTCTGGTCCTGAGTATTCCTTAGGTAGAATACAACCACCAGGCTCGGTTCCACACATACAAGAGCCTCCTTGCAATAATAATCGAGGCTTTGACACTTCGGTTGCATAAGTTGGTCCAGATCTGAGTGGGTATGTTTTAATATATGGCCAAAGATAGTCCTTACGATAACTTGAGATATATTGATCCATTTTGAAATTTTAGAAGAACTATTGAAATTAAAGTTGTCCAAACTTTTTATGTCATTGTGGTTTATTTAAGAGACTTGTGAATTTTGAACACGTTACATGAACATCATAGTCAATATATTTGATTCTTTTTTTGTAGCATTTCTAAAATCTTTTGCTAGTCGAAATACAAGTGAATACAAGGAATTTATATGATTATTATTTTTATTTATTATTATTTAATTTTTTTCAGATTGTATACCAAATACCTACTACCAAAAAAAATATTTTTTTTTATCTCTAACCCACTTTTGTTCGAAATCACCATGGAAACCACATCGAAATATTTCTATTCATTTGTTTTGACATTATTTTACATTAGCAACAATACATATTCATACGCGCTATAATAGCGCGCGAGAAAAGTTTAAATATAAGGTACAATTTTAATTTAAAAACTTATATTTTCTATACAAGGAGGTAAAAAAAATTGTTATATTTTGAAAAATGATGCGGAATTCATATAACTTCAACATATTCAAGGACGGGTATTAAAAAGTCTTGAATTTTATTTCTTGGATATAAAAGGGACGACGTGAGCAAGATTTCATGAGATTTTAAGGACTTTAAAATGAATCCTTTATTAAGGGATTTTATGAAATTTATTTAGATTTTAGAGGATATTAAGGGATTTAGCATTTAGAGAGTAAGTTTATAAAGAAAATTAATGTTGATTTAGTCAACTATGTGCTGTAGCATATCGTGCAGTGAAACACCTCTGTTGATAATGCGTTTTCTTGTGCAGTGCGGAAAGAATCGTCGCTTCTTCGGAAGCTAACTTTACTGATTGGTGCGCTAAAGATATCGCTGCGTCTACAAAACTAAGAATAACGTCGCGACGTCATAGAACGCCAAGCAGAAGAAAAGGAGAATTTAATAGTGTGGGCGGAGAAGAGAAACTAGACGATCAGAAACTAAAATGATGGACACATTTTCAAGATAATATATCTATTTTATTTCCTCCTCATTAGACCTTTAATTAATATTGAAGTGGAAAGAACTACCTATTTCATTTCTTTCTCATTAGGTATACAGAAAAAACTAGTGTTTCAATCTTGTTACAATTCATTTTTTATGTGTTCATTTTGAACTTAATTAAACTAGCTGTGAATTCAATCTCGGGTGTTCCATTTAACTCTATTTATATTTTTTTGTGCTCATTTTTGAGCACATTACTTCCTCATTATGATAATGTTGCAAATAAATTTGCTTCCTCATAGAGGAAGCATTAACGATTTTCAAAATTAAAAATAATCATAATTTTTTTAAAATTCTATAAAATTCATTAATCATACAAGTCAATCGATTCGTTTCTTTCTTTCCGTTACATAAGCTTTGAATTTTCATTATTTGAGAAGTTATAGTCGAAAAATCAATTTTACAAAAATTCAAAATCTACATAAAAATTTTAAAATTCAATATTTTGAAAAATCCTTTGGCACGTTTTGAGATTTTAGTGGTTCCAATATACCCTACAAATTTCATCAATTTATCTACAACTGTCTTTAAGTTAATAGGGCGACAAAAAATAAAGACATCCATACACACACATACACACACATACATACATACATACATACATCCGGATAATTGATTAGAATGTTGTATTCGACATTTATCACGTGAGGAAAGTTTAATTAAACGATTTTAAAAATATTAGAAAATGTATCGAAAACAAAGCTTCCCCTATGCGGAAG
>UCOH01000354.1:0-34280 GCA_900474275.1 Synergus japonicus
TCTATATATGATCTAAATTGCATGAAATTCCGCAATATGACGTCATTTCTTAGAATTCTATGTAACATGATAGGCTAAATTTCTCAGGAGTGGGGGTAAAACAGGTTTGGACTTGCATAGAAATATGTAATATGACACCATTTCCCTGGAATTTCTATGTAACCCGATACTTTTGTTTTTCTGTAATTTTGACACCCCCTTTTGTTTATGTTAAAAAAGAAAAAACATATGACGTCATCTCTCAGGAATTCCTATGTAACCCGATACTTTTGTTTTTCTACAATTTAAACATCATTTGTTTATGTTAATAATTCTTATCACCGGAAGTAACTCATCATAACTATGACGTCATCCACATTCTTACCCCCTCCACTCACATTCACACAGACACACACTAACACCAATGAAAGCTCACACGGACATGCACTCACACGAAGGTGGACCCAGAAGCCTCCCTGTTATACTACTTATACTTTTGTCTTTTTACATTCTCATCAGAGAGAATGTATTATATTTATGTAAAATTTGACCCCCTCATTTTTTGTTTAATCTTCACGTTTTGTGACCCCCTGAACCCAAAAAACATGGTTTTACCGATGTGTCCGTCTGTGTGTGTGTGTGTGTGTGTGTGTGTTTCTGTGTGTCTGTAGATTTTTAGCTTTCGTTCACGATTACTTTCGAAGGAATTAACCGATTGGTTTGCTCTTTGGTATACTCTTTTAGTGTCTTAAAATTAAGGCCGAGTTCGTTGGCCAGCCATTTTTAATGAAAATTAAAAAAGTTAGAGCATTTTGAAAATTTGAAAAAAAAAAAAAATTAATTTAAAGCCAAATAACGTACGATATGAGAAAGAGTCAAAGGATGAAAAATATATATTTTTGAACGACCTAAAGGACTCATGTAACAATTTTTAGAATTTTCTTAAAAAATCGAAAATTCAAATTTTTAGTCAAATAACGTGTGATATAGAGAAAATGATAAGAACATAATTATTTGTCTTTAAAAGATCTACAAATTCTCCATTGAACATTTTTTAATACGATGATTAATACGATTATTTTTTTAATAATTCATTTTCTAACTTATGAATGTTTATGATGAGAATGTGTTCCTTAAGGTCGATAGAACCTTAAGAAATAAAAGTATATAAACGAATGAAAGCGCGCATATTGTGATGAGAATGTGTGCTTACAATAGCACCCCTAGTTTTCTCTCATTATGACGCAACGCAAAACGTAATCATGGGACACCACCCTGATGGTGCTGTCCCAGGTCGGCAGAAAACGTTGGCGTAAGGCTGGCATAAGTATACAAAAGTATACTTGTGTCTTTTTCTCTCTCATTATGACGCAACGCAAAACGCAATCATGGGATGCCAGCCTAAAGCAGAAACTCATGAGAGTGAAAGAGACAAACAGATCTGCCTATCTCTGTCACTCTCATGAGTTTTTGTTTTACGCCAATGTTTTCTGCCGACATGGGACAGCACCATCAAGATGGCGTCCCATGATTACGTTTTGCGTTGCGTCATAATGAGAGAAAAAAAAGACAAAAAATATACTTCTGTCTTTTTCTCTCTCATTATGACGCAACGCAAAACGCAATCATGGAACGCCATCATGCTGTGAAGAGGGCATGGAGCGGCCATATTACGGAGGGAAGTATTGAGGCCTCTGATTGGCTGATTTGTTGCTTGGCTTATGATAGGTTAACGGAAGTCGCGGTTTACATACACAATGATAGATTTTAAAAGCCCGCACTCAAATCTCACCCAATCGAAACCCAAGAAACTTCCCACCGTAATATGGCCGCTATATACAGCTTCCTCCCTAACTCACATGGTCACAGACACCACAGGCTAGGGCTTCATCCATATATTCTACATCCATAATTATACATATATTATATATACATATATGTATGTTTGTATGTATTTGAAAATCGGTATGAGAATATTTCGGAAATATTATCGAGAATATTACCCAATTTTACATGTACAATTCATATGTATGAGACCGAGAATTTCACATCTTTATCATCTTTACATATATGTATATCTGACTTCAAAATCGCTGTCAACTGTGAGGACAAACCACAAACAGGGCCATGATATTTTCGGTTTATGAGGTTTCTCGTTTCTCCCTATTCAAAATAAAGTAATAAACACGTTTTCTTCCAACCCAAAAAAATTGCATCAATTGTCGGTGTATTTCTCCTGTTGTGTTGTGATTTAATGCTAAAAGTTCGTGAAAATCAACGAAAATGAACAAAAGTATGGCGACGTCAGAAATCAGCTGATTTTAAATCCGACCTCCAAATGCCAACCAGGAGGATATGATAACCACTCAAATTCCACGGCGATCTCGCCGTTGATACAGGTAAGTTTATTTGTTTAGAATCCAAAAATTTTGATCTAAATATTGACAATAAATCTTTAATTTCCCATCACTTTCATTTCTTACCTCAAAATTTCGAATTTGCACTCCTCTTGTTCCTTTTACACCTTTTACTTACAAAACTATATGTATTTTAGTACTTCAGGAAACAATATGAAAAATTATTTTAAAATTTAATAAAAATACGAGCAAAAACTTGATTTTCGAAGTTTTGTAATTTAAAGTTTATGATTCATTTTTTGGTAGTAGTATATATTTGTTTCTATGTTAACATTTTTTTAAATTGAGGAGGGAGAGACTAACTCTCTGTCTGTTTATTATTGTATTTGAATTTTTATTGTGAGAATTTGTTTAATTTTCAGATATTTACATTTTGTTTTCTTATGGCTTAAAATAAAAATCGGATGAGAAAATTTACTTTTGAGAGATTTGGATTACTCTTCTAGTAGATACTTAATATAGTGTTAAATCACAGTACATATATGTATTGTCGTTTTCAATCTTATGAATGGAAGCTAATTCTCACTTGAACGACAATTCCAATTCTTGATGTTCATTCTTTTTTCATTCTTCTTTAATAATTAGTCGATGGGTGTGTAAAAAGTCATGAGATTATTTTAAATCCTTACTTCCTATTTGTAAACAACTCAATTTTATCAATGTCTTCAATTATATTTAACTAAAAAGGCTCAAATTAACTTTCTATATTTGTATTTAAAAAAATATTAGGCTATTTTAGTTTAAAAGATTTCGAATTCTGAACGCTTTAAAATTAAAATTTGAAAACTACTATAGGCTATTTACCTCAGTTTCATACAGTCGGAGATAAGTGGTCTAGTTTCAATAAAAAATATTTACATTTTATTGTAAATGTAAAGGTAACGAAACTGACTTTTTCTTTATTATGGTAAAATAACACATCCCCTTAATTTACGTTTATCTAGTTTTTAAAAATATTTAAATTTCTTTTAAAAAATTATTTTGAAAACAATTTTTTTGTTAATTTTAATTTTTAACTTTAGAATTTGTAGTTTTGTATTTTCTTAAGTTTGTATTTCTTGTTAGCAGAATCGTCCGAATGTGAAGATGACTCCGTCCTTGAGTCGCAAGCGTGGCTCGTCAGTGAGTTTCACGCGAGCGAAGGATGTCGAGGATGGGGGAGACGAAATCCACATATCTTTGGCTCCTTATATACAAACTTATTTGGCCCATAGTGGCCAGGGAGTTGGATGTTGTGGAATTGGCCTGCCTGTTCCTTTTGAACGAGCTGCACCAAGGTCCTGGTGGAATCCCAAGTTTGATTCGGAAATCCTGGAAGAACAGTTCAAAAGAAGTGCCTTTCCACAAATAAGATTGAGATTTAGGTAAAAGAAATAAAATTGACATAGATTTAAAAATGTTTTAATCCTAAAACCGTCCGACAATATTATTGTCTCACTCAGTCGTGCGTAAGGGTGCGTTGGCTTAAAATGTGTGCAGTTAGTTAGTTTTTCAATTTCAGCTAGTATACGGTTTTGTCAGAGGCAATTGTCATACACAAAAATTTAAACGCTTAATTATCTTAATTTTTTTTAGGTATGCTCTAGCCTACATTCTTCTAGTGTCTCTCTCATGGCTCGTCTACTTTGTGATAAAAGGAATAGAAAGCAACGCAGAATCCTGGCCAGCCGTAGCGATAACTTTTAGCGTTGTTGGCTTCCTGATATCAGCGGTGCTATACTTAACACACACAGATCGCTATCAATCCTGCGTTCTATCAACTTCTCTTCTCGTGGCTTCGACTCTCTGTTTATTGTCTCTGATCTTTCTGGTTCTCGTCCCTCCTTACACGGATGGTCTCACACTTGTGGGACACTTTGCCCTCTGTTCCGAAATTCTCCTTTTAATCTACACCGTTGTACCAATGCCTCTCTATGTCTGCGTTGGAATTGGAACACTTTATTCGATTCTTTTCGAATTCCTAACGGCTTACCTCTACGGATCGGAAGATGCGAGGCGTCAATTTTTTGAGGATATACTAGAGACTTCCAGAACTTACTCAGAAGATCTAACAACCGAAAGTGTGAAAGCAATTCACCATTTTAGTGAAAGCGTTGATGCTCCGCCAATTTTAGATTCCATTGTTTCGAGAATCGCGAGAGCTGTTAATGATTCGATTTTGGATCTGAAGAATGATACTGGGAATTTTAATTTGGATTCGATGACTTTCGGGAGAATGTATTTAGCGGATGTGGATTTTGTAACGACGCTGACGATAAGGATTTTGATGCAGTTTTGTATTCATATTATTGGTGTGCATATTCTAATTATGACATTTGTGAGAATGAGGGGCACTTTTATGAAGGTGAAGATTTTATTAATTGTTTAAGGGTTTTGGATTTAAGTTTTAATCTCAAAGTTGAATTTCTTCATTTTACAAAACAAATATTAGAAAGAGTCGTGGGGTTGATCACTCGAATTTTGAATGTAACCATATTTCAAGTTTTCAAAAGATTTTAAGGTATTAAAAATTATGACATTTGTGAATTAAAATGAAGGGAATGAATTTTAAAAATTAAACTTGTATCCAACACCCTTCAAATTGAAAATTACTCTATAAAAATGATACCCTAAGCTCTTATTCTAAATTTTAGGTAGGTCAATCCTTATTGGTTCGCCGTCAACTCGAAATGGAGAAGCAATTAAAGGAAAAAATGATTCTCTCCGTTATGCCACCGAAGGTTGCCAGTTGGTTGATGGAGGAAAGCGAGCGAGAACGTGAGCGTGAAGATTCTTTAAAAAAGGGATCAATTCCTTCCAATCACACCGACATTCGTTCCCTTTTTAGACCCTTCAATATGCACTCCATGGACGACGTTAGTATTTTATTTGCCGATATTGTAGGCTTCACTCGAATGAGTTCGAACAAAACTGCCGAGGAATTGGTAGGAATTCTAAACGATCTTTTTGAACGGTTCGACGATCTTTGTGAGCATCATGGCTGTGAGAAAATTTCCACCTTGGGTGACTGCTATTATTGTGTCAGTGGCTGCCCAGAGCCTAGATCTGATCATGCAAAATGCTGTGTTGAAATGGGACTAGGTAATATATGTGTGTATTGTATATATATATATATACAATATTTAAGTCAGGAGCCAGAAATTTTGGCATCAAAAAGAAAAAAAAATACAAGCAAAATATTTTGTCATTTTAAAACCTTCAACAAGGTGATTACTAACCGGAAAAACCGTAAAATAACAGAGAATTAGAATGAAATCGGATAAAACCCAGAATTTAAAATAAATATGAGTCAGAAAGTCAAATCAAGAATCTTATTTACAATATAAAAGAAAGTGATACATAGCATTTTCATTCAAATTTTGGAATATTTGGATCCTTTATAAATTATAAGAGATTAATCACTCAAACTTTGAGTGTACACCGGGTTTCAAGCTTTCAAGAGATTTTTAAGAATTCCAAAAGATTTCAAAAAAATTCGAGATAATTATATAAATTGATTTTTAAGGTACATACATACATACCAACCATTGTCTATTATGATAATCAGGGAGACAACACAGGTTCGAGAGTATCGCCATTTTGTAGCTTTAGAGACTGTGATGGCTGTGATGTTATGAATATGTGATATAAATCGACAGACAAGCGATGTTACAAGCTTAACATTATAATATAATGTTCGCAAAGCATGATTCTTTAAATAAATAACATTATTTCTAATACTTGAATTTTTGTTGTAAGCGTTTTTCGATAAATTTTATTTTGAATGAATTGCTACTAAAAACCCTTTTTACGATCTTTTCTCAATCATAGTTGCTAGTCTCTAACTTGGTAGAGCTAGAAAACTTAATAGGTTTTTAGGATAATAAAATGAAGGTTCTAAAACCACAAAATCCTGGCTCTCAGTTTATTTTTACAAAAGAATATATCTAAAACGTTATTTTATGAATATTCTTTTTTTCAGCAATGATAGAAGCTATCAAACAATTTGATGTCGAGAGAAGAGAGGGAGTAAACATGAGAGTCGGAGTTCACACTGGAACAGTTTTGTGTGGTATTGTGGGAACGAAAAGATTCAAATTCGATGTTTGGTCCAATGATGTAACTTTGGCAAATAAATTGGAAAGTACCGGAAAACCTGGAAGAGTTCATTTAAGCGAAAGGACTCTTAATTTTCTGGAAGATCAGTATTTAATGGATGAAGGCGAGCCGATAAAAGGCGAGTGTATGCTTCTAAAATTTTTTGTGTTATAATTTTAAAATTATTTCTGTAAAACTTCTTAACTAAATGCTTTAATTCCAGGATTGAAGACGTATTTTATCAGATCCAGGAAGTCGGATTTAATGTCTCAATTTATATCGAAAGTTACGGCAGAACCAACGAGTATTTCGCCCTTGATGCAAAGTCGCCATCGTCTCGCATCCTGCAATATTCAAACAAAACCAAGGCCTCATTATCTTCACATGGTGACGAATACTAGTAATTATAAATTGAAAGCAAACTCCCTGCCTAGTATTTTGGATTCGGAAAACGATGAGGATATTGCTGATGAAAAAGAAGATGTGAATAAAAGTCCTACATCAACTGCTAGTAGTGGAAAAAAGAAGCGGAAGAATAAACCCTGGAGGTATCTTCAGAGACAAAGGACAACTGAAGAAATATCGCCCTTGGAAATTGAGAAAAAGCAAATTGTAGCCCAAGAATCTGGCGGTGAACCCACAAGGGAAGAACGAAACGGTTTTGCGAAGGTAAATTCACAGGTAAATTCACAACTCGACTCTTTCTCTGTGATTTAAAAACTCAAGATGGAATTTTAAAAGATACCAAAAGTTTTTCGAAATTTTAAGAGATTTATAAAGTTATTTTTTAAGGAATTTAAGGTCTTTTAAGAGATTTTTAATTTCAAAAGTTTTCCTGGAATTTTAAATGATATCAAGAGATATTGTAAGATTAAAAAAATTGTTCCTTTTGATTTCAAAGCTCAAGGTATGAATTTTTGTTTCTATCAGTAGAATTTTATTTTAGACGCATGCTTCCACTGAAGTTGAAATGGATCCGAATCCCGCACCTTCTAGTCCTCTGTTACCTGGTCAGGAACCAATTAGTCATGCCTCGTCCATCTGCAACAGAAAAGATTCTGGGATTCGAAGTAGGCGTAACAGTATCCAGCAACAAGTACGTCCGTGTAATTTCCTGCTTTTCTTTTTCCAGTAGATTCTCCATCCCGAATCCAATCTCAAATTTACTTTCTTCTATTAAGTATTTTCCATATTTTATTTTTATTTTATTTTTTTTTTCTATTTGATATCCAATTTTTTTATAGTTGTTTCTGATGAATGGAATGACACAAGGAGATTTACTGGGCCACAGAGTGAGTGGCTATAATACTTCAAGCTCAACTTTGAATTCTACACAGGAACCTTCTTCATCAGTACCGCCATATCCGTTCCCTCCAGCGGTCACGGACACCTTCGGTGCTTGCTTTCATAAGCTTAGGAAACAGTCCGATCTACAGTTAATAAGGTTAATACTTTATATGATTTTAGGTGCATTATCATTTATTTTAATATAATCAAAACAATTAACATTAATTAATTAAAAAATCTTAAAATGATAAAATTCTATGAAATTTGATGAAACTCCTTCAAAAATCCTATAAATATTTTAGAATCCATTAAAATTACACGAAATTCTTTAAAATACCTAAAAATCTTACGGTATTCCAAAAAAGTTGTTACACTCTTTGGTACTTTATTATAATTAATTAATAATTGTGTTCTTAATTTTCAGATGCGTTCAGGACAACGTGAGCTCTCAGCGCTCTTATTTCGTGAAACCCCCGCTTTCAAGCGTAACTCTCTTCTTCAAGAACAAGGAAATGGAGAAAGAATATCGGGAAAACGCTCATAAAGCCTCAGAAGGATTTGGAGGCAATCCTCCCACTTTAGCAACTTCGCGTTTCAACACCTACTTCGACATTCTTATATCCGCACTAGTTTATTCTGCAATAACAATCTCCCTCTTCCTTCTCTGCACGCCATCAGTTTACTTCATCGTCTTTTTCGTTATTGCAACGATAATCCAGACTTTCGCCGTCACCCTCTGTGTTCGCCAAATTCTCGATCCCAGCACCATGCACGCCACCTTCGCCCACCGAATATTCAAGTTTTTTTCCCGATGGTATCCTTGGCACGTTTGCGGCGCCGTTTTAGTCGCCCTACCTATCGTCTCCATCCTTATGAACTTTACCTGCAATTTCCGATCAAGTCTCACCAATTTTGAATATTACTACAGTTACATCATCTTTGTGGGCCTTGTCCACTTCTGCAATTTCACGCAGCTCAACTGCTGGATGAAAAATCTCCTTGTCACTCTTACAGGGATTTTATTCATCTGTCTCGTTGTGACCCACGTTTCGCTTTATGGGAATCAATCCCCGAACCTCGATTTTAAAAAGAGTTCCTTTGAAACTCTGAATTCTCCAAGCTTTATAAATTCTTCGAAAATAGAAGATTTTACTGAAAAAATTGTATTTGGAAATCGAAGCCTTCTTGTGATTCCAATCGGGGCTTCTGAACCGAAAGAAAAATTTCCTAATCCTGGTGAGAGATTTCCAGAAACAGAAAAGCCGGTGAGAATTTTAAAGGGAAGTGAGAGGAAGAGGGTTTATAATCAGAGGCTTTACAATTCAGAGATTTTTTTAGACATGTTGCTCTTGTTGTTCTTGGTTTGGTTTTTGAATCGGGAGTTTGAAATTAGCTATAGATTGAGTTTTCATGGGAATGCAGTAGCTGCGAGAGACAAGGCGAGAGTTCAGAGTATGAAGAATCAAGCGGATTGGTTGTTGCACAATATCATACCGAAATATGTAGCTGATCAGTTGAAAACGACTGCAAAGTATTCGCAGAACCACAAGGCAGTTGGAATTATTTTCGCGAGTATCGTGAATTTTAATGAGTTGTATGATGAATCATATCTGGGAGGCAAAGAATATTTAAGAGTGCTAAATGAATTGATTGGGGATTTTGATGAACTCCTAGAAAAACCGGATTATGCGAATGTGGAGAAGATCAAGACGATTGGAAGCACTTTTATGGCGGCCAGCGGGCTTAATCCACAGGTAAGTTTTAAACTTAATTAGCATTTCAATTAAAGCTTTCAACATTGAACAAGTTCAAGTATCATTATCATAATTTCTTCAGGAATTTTAAAGTGTGTCGTAAAATTTAAGAAATTTCAAGAGATTTTTAGGAATTTAAAAAAAAATTTTGAAGACAAATTTTGAACAAAGAAAATATATATATTTTTTTTAATTTTAGGGAATTTAAACTTTATTTTTATCTTACATGTATAGATATTTTTCTTTGTCATCCAATTTGAAAAAAAATACACCTAAAATAAATTTCTCAAATGAATTTATTAATTTTCAGGTTCGCCAGCACAGTGAGAACGAAAACACTCATCTTTTTCAGCTTCTGGATTTTGCAGTAGCGATGCATAAAGTGATCTACGATTTCAATCAGGATCTTTTGGGATTCAAATTGATTCTAAGGGTTGGTTACAACTATGGTGACGTAACCGCAGGTGTAATCGGTGCCACTAAACTTTATTACGATATCTGGGGCGATGCTGTCAATATTGCTTCTCGAATGGATTCGACTGGAGTAGCTGGAAAAATCCAACTTCCGAGTAGCTGCCTCGAAATTTTAAACGAGAGATACGAATTTGAGCAACGGGGTCAAGTCTACGTCAAAGGAAAAGATAACATGGATGTCTGCTTACTCATTGGAAAAAGGAACCCGAATAAATCCACGTAGCCGAAATATTCGCCTAAGATATTCGAGAATCAAAAATTCCAGACTGGAATTTTTTATTTTTGAAATAAAAAAAAAAACAAACGAAAGGAATTTTTAAAAATGTAGAAGGAATAGAGAAGTAGGGAAAGATATTTATTGAAAGATATTGTATTTTTGTAAATAAGAAGAATTTTCGAAACGGGTGATCTGAAGCGAATCTGTCTTTTTTAACTGTAATTTTTGAAAAACACGCATTTTATATACGCGTTGTTCGCTTTGAATGTGTTTTTAAATGTCTGAATTTTTCGAGAATATACTCATCCTCATTATTTGTCGCGAGACTCGCAAAATTTTCCATTTTAAGATGAACGATTCTGAATTTACTTTGTTGTACAGAAGGCATTCTTTTTTTAGTCTATTCAGAATCTTTCAACTCTTTTATGCATTTTTAAAGCTTCGTGATAGGGAAAGAAATCTCCGTAAAAAAAATGAAAGTTATTTCTTACTTTTAAGGGTGTTGGGTTCAAGTCTTAAAATTTGATTTTCTCATTTTACTCGACAAATATTAGAATAAAGTAAATTTTCACTCTGTAGACTTCCTTTTTGAAATACATACAAGTAGGGCTTGGATCCAACGCCCTAAAAATATTTTATTTGTTATCGGAATTCTATGAGAGAATTTTATGTGATTTTAAATGAACTAACATTTTCTAGACACCAAAAATTGGGTTTTTAATTTGAAATATATTACATTTTATTTTAGAACTATCAAAGATCTAACTTCTGAATCTTGTTTTTATGGATTTTAAAGGATTTGAATCTTAAAATTCCACCTCTTCATTTTACTTAACAAAAATTAAAACTACATATTTTTTCACTCTGTAGTGATACTGATTTTTCAAATAGAATTATGCGCATAAAGCGAAAAAAATGCTTTATTTTAATCATTCTTGTGTAAAACTGGCAACTAGAAATCAATGCTTAAAAAATATAATCATGTATTACCTAAAAAAAAAAGATATTTGTTAAGTAAAATAAAGAAATCGCATTTAAGATTAGAACTTCGATCCAATGTCCTTAATATTGGAATTATATTTTTATTTCTCAATGGTACGAAGCTAATTTAATATAATTAAATTGTAATATTTTCAAAAGTGTAAATAAGAAAAACTGAAATAGATATTTGGAAATTAAATACTAATCCGCCGAGGCTCAGAAAAACAAGAATTACGCAAAATCTAATTTGAGCCGAACAAATGAGTCTTGGTATCTTGATAGTCAGGAACAATAATTAAAATTTTTATTATTGTAGCCTTTAAGACTCTCACTGTCTTCCGAATATTATAAAGTGATTACTTTACAAAATATCGAAAGACTCGTCATTTTTTTCGACGATAATTACGATAATAACTTATCACGAGCCAAACTCGTGCCTTGCCGATTTGTAAAAATATTTATCCCGGTGAATTAATTGAGGTTTTAGAATTTGGAATTTTGGATAACCCAAAATTTCTAATTAACCGACTATTGTCAATTCAACAAAAAAAGAGTCCCAAACCTGATATTTTAAGAGATTTTATGAAATATTAATGTCTGGTAATAAAAATCAGGAAATTTAATTTTTAAGTTAGAACTGGAATCGAATAATATAAAAGTGTAAAGTTTCGCTGAAAGTGGTGCAATTTAAAACGACATATCCTAAAAATATTATTGTCAATGCATTTATTTATTACAATACAATATATACAAGATTATAATCTATTTAAAATAAAAAATGTACAAGGATGAATGCGTGGTAGGCAGCTTGAATTGATATTGAATCATAATAGTCGATGATGTAACACAATTTTCATCGGAGACTGTAATTAAAATGTTTAGTTTTCGTCGACGAAAGCCATGTTTCTTGTTAATTAATAATTATTTATTCAAAGCACTCGAGGCTGGAAGGAAGTTTTTTGAAACACATAGGAAAGTAAAAAATTCCGCAGTTGAAATTCTTGAAATTTTCTTTAAACCTCCAATTGCTTGGTCTCCTGATCGTATCGTGATTACTTCGCTGTATTATAAAGTATATACTTTCTAAGCAAATCGACTTTTCACTAGAAAAACCTTTTTACTCAATCAATTTGTAATTAATATTTATAATCCCCTGTAAATAAGATAATTATCAGTAATTATCAAAATTGTAATAATATTATAATTATCAATTGTTGCAAATAAATATGTTTCTCAATTTAAGCGACTTTATTCAGACATTCTTAATATAAATATGTAATATTAATTACAATTAAATTTTAAACTTTCGTCGACTCCAGTGATTTTAAACATTAAAACATTTTATAATGTTTTGTAAAATCGAATTCTTTTATCCCATTTTTCACAATATGCTGTCCTTGTGATACTTTTTTTTTTATCCTAGTACGAATTATTATTTACTAACTAACGAGTGATTTAAAGTAAATTACAAAAGAGCATTTCTGCTTCGATTAAATTCGCGAGACTTACACTTTTACCATAAAGGTTGTACATTTTTATTCTTTATAACAGTCTGAAAAACTTCTCTTTCAGGAAATAATGAAAAAAAAGACTAAAGATTTGATTTCGGATTTTTTTGCCAGCAAAAATCGCCGATCAAAAGAGTAAAAAAAATCTTGGACAAAGGGACTTATAGAATACAAAACGAGTTTAAAGTTTGAACTAACTACACTTTTTTTAAAGTGTATACTTTTATATCCTCTTGCTAAGTTTCGACGCGAGGAATGTTGTTATGCCAAGAGATTATCTAAAAAAATCTAACGTTCAATAAAAAGATAATAACGAAAACAGAGTATAATACAGAATTCAACGACAATGTACTTCGGCGAAAAGATGCCAATGGAATAAAAAATTTCCTAATCAAACTTTTTTTATGGGCGCTTTATTTAAAGAGTCTTTTTCCTTCCGCGGCCGGAGATTGACTAAACGTAAATAATAATAAATAACAAAATTTCGGCATGCAATTATCTCGTTACTCATAAAGCTGAAATGCACGATCATAGAAAATACGATCTAGACTTCGGTGGATGAGATTTGTGTTCCATTCGGAAACTTTGACACTATCCGAAAATTTTTGGATTTTTTATTGAGCTAAGCCAATGGTTGACTCCGGATGCTACGTGGTTCCAGCAAAAAGAGCCGCTAATCCAGTCTCGTTTGCACCTTTCGAGATTTCATCGACTCGTATATGTTCCGATTTTTTTGGAAACTCGAGGCGTGGCAGGTTGTCGATTTTAACTTCCTTCCGGAAAAGCTGCCCGATACTTCTGCCAATGAGCTAAAATAAAATGAACACTTGCAACATGTTTTTAAGGAATTAATCACTCTTAAAATCTGTGTGTAAAATCCATCTGCTCATGAAATCTTTCAAAATCCGTTGAAATTCCTTGAATTTCTTTGAAATCCTTTAAAATTCTAAGAAATTTCACAAAATCTCTTTAGAATCTCAAAAATCTTTTGTTATATGTTAAAATTTTCTTAAGGGGTTGGTCGAAAAAATCTAAAATTTTTTTATTGCATTTTCTCAAAGTACATTCTTTTAAGATAATTTTCTCCAAATTTCATAGAGATCTGAGTACTAGAACCTAAGTTATAGCTGTCAACAACGCGCTACCTCTAAGTACGCTATTCCAAGTATGTATTCGAAACTTTAAACGTGATTATCTCGGAATGTGATTTTTCAAAAAGAGTCGTTGCGGTGTCCACGATTTCTCAAAAATCATGTCACCTATCAATCTAATTTTTTTCAGGCAACTTTACAACAATATTATCTCATACTTGGACGAAGGAATTCCCAATTTGAAAGAAAACTTTTTTTTTGGGACTGAAAAAACTGAATTTTTAGACCTCTAAAAATCGATTTTTTCAGAAAATTCATCATCATTTTTGCAAAAATACTTATTTCGACAAATCCTTCGTCCAAGTAGAGTAAAATTATATAAACTAAAGAAAGCTCTTGGTTAAATTGATTGTCAGTGATCTATTTTCGACTTATCATGAATACCGCGAAGGGTGTTTGAAAAAAGGTATTTTGGCTCATCGGGCGTAGTGCCTACAAATGTCAATATTTTTCAATAAAATTTGGGATAAAATATAACCCCTTAAATCTTTTGAAATCCTTTGAAATCTATTGAATTTTTTTAAAATCTCTTCAAATCTTTTATAAACCGTGAAATCTTGAAATCCGCTGCACACTAAAAATTTTAGTAATCAACCCGAGGGTGTTTTGTAAGTTAAAAAAATTATTTATAGTAATTTCGAAGTATTACCTGATTGGTGATCTTCTTAAATAGATCCTTCTTCCCCTTTTCAACTTTATTTCCCTTTGTGCTAATGACTGACATTTTCTCATCGAATCGCTGCAGATCTGCAGGATTAACTCCCGGAATTTGCTGTATGACTTCAATAATACAAGGGAATTTGGGACGAAGACACTCGTAAACTTGAGCTCCTAATGTTACGAGGCAACCCTGATTTGCCTCATGCTGACCGTGAAGTTGAAGTCCTTGCAGAATTGCTACCATTATGTGGGCTGCCATCGCGGGAGTCAAACTTCCATCAGCTGCCAAAGCTCGAACAATTGGTCCCGTTAACATCGTCGCTTTCAAACTCGCGTTTGAATCGTTCCAGGATAATGCTCTGAAAAATTAAAAAAAGAACATGAATATGAATGAAATAAAGTACTTCTGTAACTAATTTTAGACTGTGTAGTCTTTATTCTATTACCTTATTTTTCTCTATTTTTAATTAAGAATTTCTTTTTTATTTCCTCTGTTTTTAAGAAAATTTCTTCTTTTCCACTTTTTTCGGTTTTTATTTTAATGCAGACTGAATCAATAATATAATATATTAAGGAGACTTACCCAAGAACGCACAAAACGACACTATGGCACGTGGATGGATGTCGAAGAACGAAAGAACCCAATTCGCTCACTACTTCAGCAACGATGCTATTTCCTCTAGAAGGTGGATCAACAGCCATTCCTCCACTGTCTTGTTCCATCGAATCTGGAGGAGAAGCATCACTTGCAGCTCCACCGACTAAAGCGACTTTTAAAACATCGACGAAATCTCTCGTTAAATTTCTATTCAACATATCGTCTATCACTTCCTGAGTGTTTGTATTGTCCTCGTCGAGGCTACCGGACTCGTACAGCTGCGTCATGTATTGCCACTTGGCACTCAGTCTTTGGCACACTAGAAAAATAATTAAATATTATCATTATTATATTCTGATTATAATCAAAAATCGAGGGGTTTATCACACGAATTTTGAGTGTACAATAAATTTCAAGATTTCAAAAGATTTTATGATGATGTGTACACCTGATTTCAAGATTAATCAACCCCTCGTAAACAATAATAATGAATATGCTTACTGTGAGTTGATACGTGAGCAATAACGGGAACGAGGACTGTCTCATAAAATGCTGGTGGACACGAGTATATAAAAGGTTTCATAAAAACTCGAATAATTGGCCGCAGTCGATGGTCCGGAATAACCTAAATTGTAAAAAGAATAATTAAATTATCCTTATCGTGACTGCTTCATTAAAAAATATTTTTGTAATTAAGGCAATGTAACAGTTATATGAATTATAATAATTGTTGAGTAAAATGAGGAAATCGAATTTTGAGTTTAGCACTACGTTCCAACGTCGTTAATTATAAATAAAACAGATGAAACGGAAATATTACCTCCATGTTTGAAAAAACAGAATTTAGGAGAGCGTGTGCGAGTCCAGGAAGTTGGTAAAGATCTCTGCCAATTGTATGACAACCACTTCCCAACATGTGATAACAATGGTCGTGAATAGTACTCAAAAAAGATTGCATTCTAGCTAATGGTGGTGTGGAAGTATGATCTGATTCTACGGCACCATCACTGTTATTTGACGTGTGTAAACCTAGCAAATTCGCTTTCTCAGATTCGACAAGTCCGAAAGCGTTTCTGTAATCCTGTAAGTCAAAAATTCAAATTAAAAGACTTTAGATATTTCAGATTTCAGATGTTTAAAGAGAATTTAGGATATTTCGGTGCTTTTCAACCTCTCGATAACTAGATATTTTAATTTTAATAAATGTATAAATGATATTACAAGGACCAAAATGTAGCTAAGGTAGGATAGAATAGAATAACTAATATACGATCTTAAAGTTAATTATTTACTTATAAAATTATGGAATATTCTCTATCTAGAGGACTTTATCCTTTAAAATGTATATAAATTCAGAAAAATTATCTCACCTCAGAAAGAAGAGCGAGGGCTGGAGGAGTGAAGAGAGCATTCATCGCTCTGAGAAGAGCAAACAGCGTCGGCAGTACTGGAATAATATGAGGAGTTGCAGGATTTCTATATACAGGATTGCCGCTTTCACTCAAAGCAGCAACGAAGCCTCCCCTAGCTGCTCGATCTGGATCCTCAGGAATTGAACACCGTTTTACGACACTCAATACAGTACAAATGCAATACATCAAATCAGATCGATTTGTTCCTATTGAATCCACGAGTCCATTTTCCACCGGCATTTGATCCAAACCCACGAATCTTATTAATTCTAAGGGACCTTTGAACGCTTCAGTTCCCATATTCACGAACCGCGTCGATGCTTCGCCAATTACTTCTGCAACGAACCTGGAATTAGATAAAAATAACTATTAAAATAATATTCTATCATAATAGAGAAGTTGCGATTATCTAGAAACTGCTGCTATAAATTCTAAGTCCTTTAAAAAATTGTCTCATGGACAATCATAATACATAATTAATGAAATGGTTTTTCTTCTTATCTTAATCCTTTTATCAACAATTTCTTAAACAAAAATAGATTTTATTATATTTTTTATATTGAAATTATAGATAAAAATAGTGAGTGCAATAGTATCAAGGGATTCTAAGTAATTTTAAAAAATTCTAAATAATTTCAGAATTTTCAAAAGATTTCAAGCAACTTAAAAAGCAATTGAAAAAAAAATAAAATACGAACCTAGTTTGTCTTTCATAGTCGCAAAAGTGGTTTGAAATGAGGAGCAAAGCCTCATATAAAAGGACACTTTCCATCCTCGAAAGCTGACTCGGTTCCCGAATCAAACCTCGAACAGTTGTGTGGATTTGTTCGAAAACTGGCAAAAGTAAAAGTGGATATTTGTGTCCAATTTTCACCATCAGACTCGCAGCATGACGCCTGACATTTTTAGTCGATTTGGATTGCGATCCTTTTGTTTCTCCAGGTTCCAAGTAAACTAAAGTTGCGAAAATTTTCTCCAGGACACGGGGCAAAATCGTAACTCCTGGCATTGTCATCGAGCCAGTCGACATCGACAGAAAGACGAAAAGTGCACTGATGCTGGAAAGTAAAGTCGAAAGAAGCCAGGGATCCCGAGGATTATAACCGAGACATAATTCCAATAGTTGGAGCCCACTTTGGACACTCGGTCTTTCATTCACATGAAGAATTCTAAAAACAAGAAAAGTGGCGAGTTTTAATTTATGATTAAATTAATTTTAAAATCCCTTAAAATCCCACAAAATTGTTAAAAATCTCTTAGAATCATTTAAAATCGTATTTTTCCAAGATGATAATAATGCCAAAGGTGAATTTATTTTACACTCTTGTAAAATCGCTTAAAATCTTTAAAAAAATCTTTTGAATCTGTTAAAATGTCTTGACATTTTTTTTTAATTCAAGGGCTAATTTTCGATTTTTGTGGTCAGTAAGCCAGCCAGTAAAAAGCTTTTAAAAAATGTTACCTAGATACGACGGAATCCAAAACATTTGCGAGTGCCTCCCATTCCAAATATTCTCGATCGTTAGGATCGCTCTTGTATCCAAGATTTGCCATTCCTTTTGTAATTTTGGCAGTGAGCCACTGTTGAACATAAGCAAAAGTAACCAAAGGAGCGACCATTGTAGCATAACGAACTCCTTCCAAAAGATCCATCCTGAGTCTGTGAAAAAATACGTTAAACTCCTCCTCTGAATCATAATCAGAATCGAAGTAGGAACTCGTTCCATTCATGTGCCTGACATTTAGATTAGGAACTTTGATTAATTTGGGCCCGCTACTTTCTATATATTTCGGAATATAAGTTAACAGAAGCGAGTCTGTTTTTATTTGGTCGTGCTTAAAAAACATAATCCAAATTGCATTTGCTAAATGCGTCAATGTCAGGCTGGAATGCATTGTGAAATGGAGAACTGTGTCAAGAAAAATATTGAAATGTGTTGGCCGAATTCCGGGGACGTCATCTTTTCCCCAAAGTAAACAGAGCTGTGTTGCCATTCCTATTAAAACCTGAAAAAAAAGAGAAAATATTTGAAAATGAATGTAGAAAACGTCTTAAAGCCCATTTGCGAATACGAAATGTAAGCTCAAAATTTAAGGGTTTCGTTTTATGGAAAAAGTATTCAGAGATATTTTTTCGCATGGTTTCAAATGAATTTTTCTCTACCTGCGTTAGTTTTTTGAGGAAAAGGTAGTGGTTTTCGTAGAGGTCTTTGGGTCCAGGAGGTGGAGAAGCTGCAGTTGCTGCGGCATAAATACATCCGAGAGCATCTTCAGTGAATAGAATCATTAATTGCTTTCTATCTTCAGCTTTGCCTTTCCTGTCTACAACGTGCAGAAGACAATCCGCAGCCGAACATCTAAAGACTTGGTTTCCCAGGAGAATACAAAGAATTCGTAAAAGGCGACCCTCTTCAGCCATTATGTGTGTTATGGAAACCCATTCGACGAATCCAGTCAATGTTTGCAAAACCGCCTAAAGAATGAAAAACGAAAAGAAGATTTAGACCTTCCAAAAAATACTGAATGGTATTTAATTTAGAATTAGACGGAGAGCCAGAAGCATATGAAATTCAACAGTAAAAAAAAATAAATAAATGAAAAAAAAAGATTTTGTGGTTTGAAAAATTTCAATTAGGTATCCTAAAAAAAATTAAATTTTCCAGTTCTGTTAAGTTAGGGATTAACTTTTCAGGTGATTTGTCAATTCTTAAAATTAACGGCTGATTCCAGGTTTTTCCGGTCAATTACGACCCTGTTGTATTTCTTTCATGCATAAAGTTTTGACTCTTTGCCTAAATTGTCTAATCTAATTTACCCTAACGACTCCGCTATGAGCCGCAGCTTCCGTATGTCTCCCGAGGGCCGTTTTCTTCTGAAATTCCGAAAAGTGTTGCTCCATTAACCTCAAGAAAAAGGTAAAAATCTCTGCCATGTTGGTCGTCAGAGCCTGATAAATGTCCTTCCGTCTTTGATTTGACTCCAAAGTCTGCAAAAGAGCAACATCTTCCACGAGTCTCAAGAAAACAAGTAAAACAAGTTCAGTTTGACTCTCGCCTCTCGTACAAGCTTGACTTAATTCTGCAAGAAGTGTAGGCCATTGTTGAGGCCATTCTCGCTTTATCATCTCGACAACGACCCTGGAGAGTGCGTCCTTGATGTGAGTTTCCTCCTGTAGAAGAGGCTCCGTTCCTTCCTGGAGAAGTTTCATCGCGTTTTCTTTGATAAAGATTTTTTCCGATTGGGAAATTTGCGTCCAACGATACTTAACACAATGTTCCATCAGTTGAAGGCCAAAGTGTCGAACAACGGAACTCCGGTTGGGAGATCTTTGAGCTAGGTAGAGGCCACATTGGACGCATAATGGTGACGATTCTTTAAATCGCTCACAAGCGCTATAAACCTCGAGGCGTTGCTGGTGAGAAACATCAGGCGACATCATCGCCTCGACAACGCGAGCGAGCTCTGCCGATGTCTGGGCGACATCACCCACGCCGAATTCCATCCCTGATTGTTATGCTGAAAAAGAGAGATTTTTTAAAAGTACTCTTTAAGATAGTTGATCAATTGCACTTAATCAATTGTATTCTTAGTTGGGCTAGTTTTTTTCGATTTGAATTGAACTATTTTGGAGAATAGATTCTAGCTCAAAATTTAATTTCTCTCAGAAGTTAATCACTCGAATTTTGAGTTTCCACCAGATTTCAAGAGATTTAATGAAGTTTCAAAAGCTTAGAAAGGATTCAAAAATATGTTTAGAAATTTTAAGAAACCGTAAAGATTTTTTAAAAGTAATTTTAAAGGATTTGAAGAGTTTTTCTACGAAATTTTAAAGATTATCGTAGAATTTACGATAATCTTATTTATAACAATTTCACAAATCTTTTAAGAATTTTCAAGCATTTTGTGGAGTTTTAAGGCTGTTAGACTCAAGTTCTAATCTAAAAATTCGATTTCTTCATTTTACTCAACAAATATTAAATTTGGAATTTTTTCCCGGTGTAGAATTAGTCAATTTATAACTAGAATTATGCGCACAGCGCGAGAAAATATTTAATTCAAATATTTTTTAAATAAAATGAAAATATTCATTTTGAAGTTAGATTTTGAATTCTTCATTTTATGCAAAAAGTATCGAAATTAAATATTTTTTCGCTCTGTGTGGAGTCTCATATTTGAAAAAAGATTAGTGCTACAGAACGAAAAAATACTTATCTATAATTTTAGTTGAGTAAACTGGAGAATGGAATTTTGAGTCTAACACTTGGGTCGAACACCCTTAAGGGATTTTTTTTCTAATTTTATGTGGTACCAAAATTTTTTCATGAATTTTGAGAGATTTTGGAGCAGGTTTCAAAAGTTTTTTTTTTTATTAGAAATTTTAAGTTTTCGTCACATTTATGGATGTTCAAGAAATTTCAAAGGGTTTAATAAGCTAATGTACACCATATTACAAGAGTGATTATTCACTAAAATTTCTGCATTTTACTCATCGAACATTATAAATAGATATATCTTCGGTTCGTAAACTTAATTTTTTTTTAATTTTAGAAAAGTTAATAAATAATAATTTAAACGTTTCACAAAATAATACATTCTCTCTGATGAGAATGTAAAAAAAACTGACACAAAACACAGAATGATTCAATAATCCTTCAATATTAGATAATATTTGCCAATCATCTCGAAACACATTCGAATTTGATATTAAAAAAAGCAACAAAATTAACAAAAACTCCCTCGAATTTAAATCGTTTTAAAAAAAATGCACTTTTACAAAACTAAAAGAAAAGTTTGAAAGTCAAAAGAAAAATTCCAAAGAGCTTCGAAAATTGATAAAACCGCTTTTGTGAGTCTCACACAATCGTCGACATCCTCTCCCAAGTGTCGACCTGTTGACGTTAAGATTCAGAACCCAGAACCTTAAAAAGCTTAAAAATATGATTGACAATTGGATTTTTGATTGATAAAATATTTAATAAAAAATGAAAAAAGTAAAGGACTTGATTGATAAAACTCGTATAAATAATATGCGAGAACCTGGAGAGCAGATTGTTGCTGCTGCTAGTCGACGATTTCGTTTGGCATGCACGCCGCCCGACCATGCCTTGTCATGTAAAGTCTCTAGTAAAATCAGAAAACTCACCCTGAATCGCGTTCATAAATCTGGAAATAGAGCAAGAAGTTTCTCGGCAATCTAGTGAACTTCAAACTCGATTCGCTACACGTAACGTTCCCAAAAATCTCTCCTTTTCTGCAGAAGAAAATGGAAAATTCGTTTCATTTACGATGATTTTCTTTCATTGGCAATTTTCCTCGGGATGCGGCAGCGGCACACGTTGGTGGAGAATCGCGCATTTCGCGCAGGCCGATTTTACCGCCCTCTTCTGGGAGAAAAGAAATTCCATCCAGATATATAGTAACCTCAATTTCGAACTTCCAAACAACGGCACTGATATTTTTCTTGCAACAATTTATTCCATTTCCTCAAATATTATAAGTTAGACCTTTTTATTTGTTTCAATTTTTTCAAATAGTTCAAATATACGCCAGAAATAATTGTGTTGTGCAAGTGTTACAACTATATATATATATATATATATATATATATATATGCCGGTTTGGCATTCCAAACAAAATCTTTTCTTTTTTTTTTGGGGGGAAATTGTGAAAGTAGTATATAAGAATTTTGGATTTAGAAAAAAAAGAGATTTTTTAACAATGTAGCATAGCTTTTTCTAATTTGTGACAATATAAATAAGTGTTTTAGAGTTTAACCTGTAAATGTCTTAAATTCTTCAAGTTTTTCATATAAATTTTAAATTTTCAGAGCAATTAAATTTAAAAATGGACGAGGCTTTGGTTACCCCTTGTGCATTCAAGTTGAGTTTTTCGAAGCAAATTTATCGCGTTGAGCTTTCGCCTTACGAATGGTCTCAACACTTAATTTGCATCGCTCTGGGCCAGGAAATTATCGTCGGAACAGTAAAATTCCAGGTTAAATATTAAACATTAAAAGATATATGCAATAATCGTCAAGAGTTCGCAGTGATGTGTTTATTTCTACTTATTTGTTTATTCTTTTATTATTTATTTAAGTTTTTTTTTTGTTATCAGGATGAAGACGATGTTGTTGAGGATATTGTCTACACTCCTCTGAGAACTTTCCACCACGAAACAAGAGTGCATGCGATTGCCTGGAGTCCGGAAACATCACTTAGCGTTGTTCCAAAAATTGTTTCATTTTGTGTTGCTGGTGCAGATTTTAAAATTAGGAGATACATTAGTAATTTGAGCGATGTTAATACTTACGAGGTAATTTTAAAAAGTGTTCATTTTATTAATTAAGAGTTTTAGACCCAACTGCTATCCTCTAAATTCGATTTCCACATTTTATTAAAAAAAATATTCTAATTAGATAGTTTTTTCGCTTTACAACGGTGTAAATCTTTTTAAAAATAGAAGTTTGCCTATAGAGCAATTTTTTCTTTTGTAGATTTTAGAAGGACATAAAGATTACGTGAACTCAATTGCTTACGAGCCGGAAGGTGAACTTTTAGCTTCAGTTTCTGACGACCACACTTGTAAACTCTGGGCAGTGAAGGAAGAACAAAAGGGCATTTCTACTTTTTATCTCACTTCACCAGGAGTCAGTGCTTGCTGGCATAATGAGGAATCTGGAAAATTGCTCGTTGCTGAGAAAAACGGATTAATTCGGATGTTTAATGTCAGAAATCAACAAGCAATTATGTCTCTCGATGCAGGAACTGTTCCTTTATCTGCTGCTGACTGGGGTCCGAATCCTTTAAAAGTTATCTGCTTAGCTGCGGGAGAACTTTTGCTTTGGGACGTTTCCAGGCCCAGGTAAATCTAATTTCTTCTCAAATTATTTACATCTACACTCGACTTCCCCAATAGTAATGTTCCCAATAGTAACATGTTCCAAATAGTAAAGACATTTCGTTCCCAATAGTAAACAGAATATCTTACTATTATCACTTGATAACTACTGCACATGCGTTGGGCTCGGCATCTGATTGGTTGTATTCGTATTTGATGTGACGCATGCGCAATTTATGTGAAATTTGAGGGATTCGAGTGTAGTAATAATTTACCAAACATTGCCCAGTTTTTTTAAAAGATGTTTTAAGTTACGTTAAGGGATGTTGGGCTAAAAAGTGTTTATGCGTAAGGAACTGTAAACTGTCCTGAAATTTACGATATTCTAAAAGAATCTCGTAAAATTTTAAAAGATTTTGTGCAATATAGATAGATAAATTGATATAAAGCTTTTCTTTTTAAATTAATTATAATTTGTCATCAATTCTCTTATTAATTATTTTAAAGCCGACCTGTGGAAAGTCGAACTCTTCACGTAGAAGGAGGATTGGCAGTAAAGTTTTCCTTCGCGAGCGAAAATCTTGCTGCGAGTGTCGGTCGACCTGATAATCTCCTTAAAGTTACCAATTTAAACACAAAACAAGTCGTTCTCTGTGGAAGACTCAAACTTTTTGGAGGATTAACTTGGCATCAAAGGTTACCTTATGTTTGTGCAGGAAGCGACAGAGAACTTCAATTTTGGCGAGTAATTAGTAAATAATAAGAAATTAATACATTTTTAATAATTTAATATAAAACAAGAAACGACTCAGAAAAAATAGGAAGAAATTTGTTTAGATTCGATCATTTAGAGGAAATGAGGACTTATTTTTTTGTAAGGAAATGTAAGAGATAAAATGTTGGCCAGTGATAGCATCGTTTTTTCCTGTGTTTGAATTTATCTGATTTATCAAAAACATAAATAAAGAAACAACATAACCTATAAATTTATGACATTTTATTTTATGTTAAAAAATTTGAAGTATGTATGTTAATAAGCGACAAATGAGTACTTAAAATAAGCGGAAATAAATTTTTCACTTAATAAATACAATTAATAATAAATTTATGACTTACTTTTACACTAAACAATTTTTCTTATAAATTTCCCAATATTTTTTCCATACATACATTTTTATTTATTAAGGGTGTTGGAACATTTTGAAAAATGAAAATTATTTTCCTGTAGAATCAGCAAGAATCAGGCTTAAAGCAACAATTCATGAGAGTGAAAGAAACAAACAGATCTACCTATCTCTGTCACTCTTATGAGTTTCTGCTTTACGCCGACGTTTAGGTGGAATCCCATGCAGGCGCAAAATGCAAAGCGCAAAACGAACAGCCAATGACAGAGAATCTTTGAGAAGACAGAATTCTAAAAGTGTTATACAATTGGCTGTTCGTTTTGCTCTTGGCATTTTGCGCCTGCATGGAATGCCAGCATGAGGGTGGAATCCCATGGATCCGGAATGCGTTGCGTTTTTGCGCAAAACAATGAGAGTGAGAGAAATAGTAGTATCAGGGCATCTCGCTCACTCCACTGGCTTTACGCAAAAACGCAACGCATTCCGAATCCATGGAATGCCACCCTAATAGGCTGGCATACTATGATTGCGTTTTACGTTGCGGCATAATTAGACTTCGAAAACTCTAGGTAATTTATTTTTTGTCCTTCTCTTTTCTATAGCGACATCTTTTTCTAGACAAAGATGGCGCTATAGGAAAGAGAAGGACAAAAAATAAATTACCGAGAATTTTCGAACTCTAGACATAATGAGAGTAAAAAGGAAAACAGTATACTTCTCTCTTTTTCTCTTTCTTTGATTGGTATGGTTTTCTGCTTTCTGCTGTACACATGACAAACTACACTCGAACCTCCCGAATTTCACGAAATCCAGAACGGAGACCCTCTCGAATTTCACCAAATTCCTGCTCTCAAATGTCATACCAATTGCGCATGCATATTGCGTATTTTTCAGCATATTAAATTGCGCGCCAATAACAACCAATGAGATGCTGAGTGCCATGGCATGCGCAGTGATTAATGTGATTAGTGAGAAACCTGTCGGTGAAATTCGAGAGGGAAATGAGGTGAAATTCGGGAGGTTCGAGTGTACACTGTGTGAAATTTACATACTTATGTACATTGCGTACTGTCCGTAAAAAATCCTCCAGTTACGTGTAACTGTCCAACCCTGCCAGGCTCCCCACTCTCCTGCTCAGCAATTGTTTGCTCAGTTTCACTACTTCCAAGTTTTACTCTGTGTCAGTCTGCCACTCTGCAGCATCGACATATAGAAATGGATTGCGGGACGTTGTAGGAAAGCGCGTGCTAATGCGTCAGAGAGAGAAGTTGCAAAAGGGTGTAGTTTTGTTTCTTTCTCGCCGAAGCTAATTGGTTGAGTTCCACCAAGCTCCACCCACCGAAAATGCTCTCAACTAATTAGCTTCGGCGAAAAAGGGACAAATATACACCTCTTTGCAACTTCTCTCTCTGATGCATTATCACGCGCTTTCCTACAGCGACCCGTCCCGCAGTGAAGTCCATTTCTATATGTCGATGCTCTGCAGTCTAGAGTTCTTAAATTCTCGAGAAATTAAATCCAGGTTATATGACAGAATTTATGAGAATTTAAGAATTTATGATTTTTAGAAAAATTGTTATTGGTTACATTATTTACATGGTTAAATTTTAGTCAGTTATTAGTTAAGGCATATTTAGGAATATAAAATATGCAAAACAACAGTTTAGTAGTTAACTAAAGCCACAAAATTCATCTTATATTAAACGTCACTTTGTAGGTTATGTTACTTTCTAACATAACCTATGCTTTGCACACATTTGTGACAGTTTTTTCATTTACAACTTGTGTAAAGCTCATTAAGAAGTAATAGAAGTACAAAAAACAGTTTATTACTCTTTATAGGTTAATTAATCAATAATTATCTCCCTTGTCATAAAAATCTCTAAAATCATAAGTTCTCATAAATTCTTAGAGAATTTAAGTCTCGGTTATATTCTCATTTACGTTACCGTTCTCGAAGTAATATAACCAACTAAGAACTCTACTGCAGTCATTCACTTTCGCGTCACCATTCAATCGATTGAATTGATACTGATGGACGCTGAACGTACGTTATTAGAAAGTTTCGTTTTTAAGCAAGCGTTTATTTTTAAAAATAAAATTTAAGTCTATTATAAAAAGCTTTTATTCGTTGGACAGAAGCTCCTCTTGCAAGAAAGTTTACAAGGTAAGCAAAATTAATCATAAATAAAAGTAAAATCCTAAACAATTATCTACGCTAAAATATTTTGTGAGTGTATGTAGGACATGGAATGTCGATTTTTCCTCAGGGGTTTTTTTTGAATACTGTATACATAATTACCGCTTCTCAGTCAGTAACATACTAAGATCTTATATTTGAAATTGATACTAATTATGTATTTGATAAACGTATTTATCAATCTTTTAGTGTTCTTATTTTTATTCGTTTTGTTACACGAAACTTGTTATGATAATGATTCATGACCATGTCAATGATTCTGCAATTTATTTGAATTTATTAGATATGTACTGTAAATATAAATTAGTATATAGACAAAATTTGATTGTTTATTTATACATTTTTTAACTCAAAAGAGTATTTATTATAGAATATCGTAAGTATATTTTATCAAATATTCTCCAAATGTAAATTAAAGGTTCATTCACATATCGCAAAGGACGCTGTTCCATGGCAGCAGAAAATCATAAGAGTGTAAGTGAGAGTGACTGTATTTGTCTCTTTCATTCTTTCGATTTTTTTGAATAGTAATTTTTTTTTAATTTAGGTGATTTTTACATTATTTAAACTTTTATCTATAAATTTTATCAAGAAAGAAGTGTTCCAAAAATAGTAATTGGCCTACATGTAAGACTTATCCTATCCCTACCTTATCGACATTTATTGAGATACCACATTGAAAATTTCTATATTTGAAGCTAAAGCCTTAAGGTATGTTTGGCTGGTCCTAAATATTGACATTTTTAAAAAAATAATTTTTTCAAAAAATGTTTTTTTATTTTTACAAAAAGTTAAGACCAGACAAACATACATTAGCATATTTTCTTTAATTTTATAAATTTTCAATTTGATATCTTTATAAATGTAGACGTAGCGTTACAGAGAAAAAAATGTCGGTAAGGTAGGGTAAGTAATACATGCCCTTAAGTGTGAAAATTATGAACTATGCTTCTCGCCACAGCTATGGGACGAAGTCTGACATACTAACTAGTTATCTTTAATTTTTTTTTATTAGAAATTTACTTTTTATACCTTTGTTTAATAGTATTTTGCGGTTAGAACGTGAACCCAGCATTCTTAATATTAATATAACGTATTTCTAACTTATTTATACTTAACTATCTCAATATTAACCACCGCAATTATTAATAACCTCGCAATATTAACCAGTAGAACCAGCCCGGTCAGCAGTTCCACTCGAATCTCCCAATATCGACGAAATCCAGACCAGACGCTATCCCAATATCAAAGAAATTCATTTTCTCAAATGGCACACCAATTGCGCATGCGTATTATATATTTTTTAGCATTTTAAATTGCGCGCTAATAGAAACCAATCAGATCCCGGAGCGCAACGCATGCGAAGTGGTATTATCAAGTGAGATTTTACTATTTTAGGGTCCATGCAGGTCGATAATGAGAAAGGAATGCGGTCGATATTGAGAGATTGTTGATATTGGGAAGGTTGATATTGGAAGATTCGAGTGTACATTCAAATCAGTTGTTACACTGCGCATTAGTTACACTCGACATCTAATTGGTTGCTATTCGCGCGCAATTCAAAATGCTAAAAAATATTATTTTATGTGCAATTGATGTGATATTTGAGAATAAAGGAATTTCGTTAATATTGCGGGAGTCTCTCTTCTCGATTTCGTTAATATTACGAATTACGAGAGTCGAGTGTAAGTATTTATATTTGTTAGGGGTGAATTGGATTACCTTATTAGCAAATTCTATTAATTTTTATTTAAACGCATACTGTCCACTTTCAGTATTAATTTTTAAATAAACGAATTTTAGAAAAATGGTTTAAAAATTAAATATCAAGACTAATCATAAGAAATTCTATAATTTTAACAGGTCCAGAAAAGGCGAAACTTGAAGCATACCAGTCTTAATAAAATTTAACAAACTGGAGGAGACTACTTCCAACATAAAAGGCAAAACTTGCCGGAAAAATCGAGCTAACAAAGTAAAAATGAGGTGCACCGTATTCAAATCATTTATAAATGTAAGAAATTAAATTACTATTTTTTGTCTTTTTTACGCCACGCTTGGGGATTTAATTGACACATTTTATGGGCATGTGATATTTTGCCATAAGAGCAATTTAGCTTCCCCAACTTTGCGTTCGCAATAATAAGTATTTTTATCTTAAACTAGACTCTTTTTCATGCAGACAAAGGTAAAATGATCTAGTTTTAGTGAAAAATATTTGTAATTGACAATGTAAAGTTGGGAAACTAAATTGTACTTATGGTAAAGTTTCACATGTCTCTATTACAATTTATTTGTATAATTTTTCTTTATTTGATTTCTAATAATTAAAGCGAAAAAATGTTGTTTTTTTATTAGGAAAGAAGAAGTGGTCTGGAGTTCAAATCGTAGTTACATGGAAGGTAATAAATAACGAACAAAATCATTACTGATGAAGAAATCACACGAAAAGTAAGTTTTTATACACAAATGTTTAAATTTTCATATTGATATTCTTGAAATAAAAATAAAATAATTTAATACAGATTAAGGGTATGCTCTGCCCCGTGGATTATGAAAATTTTTTTTCGAAGTCACCACGGTCAAACGAAATGATATATCGCTTTCAAACTTTGTGATATGGGGAATTAGACACTAAATTGCGTTCTAAAATTTAATTTAAGTAGTAATTTTGAAAAAAAAAAAGCTAAGTCGGTAAGGTAGGGATGGGATTTTTTTCAAAATTACTACTCGAATTAAATTTTAAAACACAATTTAGCGTCTCATTTCCTATATCCCAAAGTTTGAAAGCGATATATCATTTGGTTTGGCCGTGGTGACTTCGAAAAAAAAATTCTCACAAACCACGGGGTAGAGCATGCCCTTTAGGGCAATTATTAATTGTCATTAGAGCGTTTGCTTTGAAAAAAAAATTAAATTTGAAAAATTATTGAATTCAAGTTATATCTGAAAAATTAATATATTGAAAGATTTTAATTATATTGATAGAAAACTAGAATGAAATGAAAATACTGAAGTAGCAAGTGTAAATTTCTTTTGTGAAATCCAAGTAGCCTAGTTAATTAATTCAGCGTAATTTTTAGTGAGATAATAAGTTATTTATTTATTTTTGTTTAAGATTTTTTAAAGGAGTGAAAGTTGAATTGTAGTCTCATGAAAAGTAATCCGATTTAGAAATAAAGATTGCTTTGACCTCTCTCCAAGTCTCAGGTCCTACTAAAAACTCTAATCCTTTAAATCATCAGAGGAAAAATTCCATCATCCCCTACAGAAGAAGAGGTCCGGAGTTCAAATCGTAGTTACATGATGGGTAATAAGTAACGAAAAACTTCGTTGCTGATGAAGATAACATAAAAAACATAAATTTTTTACACAAGTTATTAAATTTTCATTAATACTTATGCGAACATAAGTATTAATTTGTAAAACTATTGAATTCAAATTATTTCTGTGAAATGAATATATTGAAAGACTTTAATAACAGAATACTAGAATGAAATTAAAATGCTTAACTAAAAAGTTTAACTTTTTTGAAATCCAAGTGTCGTACTTAATTAATTTAAAATTACTTATATGTACTATTAAATTGAATTAATTATACATAATTTTTGGTGAAAAATAAATTATTTATTTTTGTTTAATATTTCTTAGAGGGCTGAAAGTTAAATCGTAGCTCCATGAAAAGCGAAACTAGAAAAAAGATCAACATGTAAGATTTTTTTCATTCGATAACTAGTTTTAGAGTGTATAGAATCGTAATACTTGTCTTTCACCTAAACGTAATTATTTTTTTGTTATATTAGAAATAAAAAAACTGTTTAAATATAGTAAATACATTTTCCCAAGGACTATTAGAATTTTTACTTTTTCAAATTTAAAAATCTAAAATAACTATGAATTTCTTTCACATTTTTTTTTCTCTTGTGGCAAACATCTTGAGAAACGTTTCCAGAATCTGAAGAATAAATCGTGGCCTAAAACTCGAAGTGTAATTTTTTCAATAATTTTTTCTGTATTACTTTTTTGTATGATTTTTCTGTGTAATTCGTAATATGTAATTTTTTAAGAATAAATATGTAATATCTTTCATTTAATCAATATGTAATAATAATTCAGAATTTATTTAGACTACGGAATTTTTTTTAATTGTTCAGTTTTGTAATCTTCTTAAAAATAAAATTTTTTCCAGGAGTGTGTGACCAACTGAAAAAGTGTTCTCATTTTCCTGGACGATACTATAGTTTTAGAATTTTTTAATAACCAAAGTGGAATTGTTTATATACTATTTTTTAAATCTAATCAACGATACTCGATTAATTCCAGTGTGCATCAACAAATTTTAATTTCTGTAGTGGCATTGCAGTATTAATAAAATTGTTCAACCAAAATTTAACTTCTAATTATTAATTTTAAATGTGCTATATAGTTCAATCATTTTCTTTTTAGTTATATGTATGTATGTCTTAATATTAAGTAATATTTTACGCTTTTCAAAAAAATGAACGAAAGGTCTGTACTATAAATAAAAAAAAAAAAGATTAATTTTCAACTAAAAAATAGAGAAAGGACTACCAATCCTGTAATGAGGATGAAATAAACTGTATTAAATTTGTATTAAAAAAACACAAAGTAAAACTACAGACTACTAAACATAAATCGAATCTTCGTATAAGTATTAATTAGCGAAATGCGATTCGTTTTTAAAAAAAATATAAGTTAAGTTTAAAATTATATGTTAAAATATCAATAGTAACTGTAGTAAGTAAAAAAAATGAGATCATCTGAAAACTCTCAAAAACAAAAATCTACATACAAGAAAAGATACTAATTATGAAATTCAGCAGTGATCTGCTGTCTTCATCATTTGATTCATCGGTTCAAACTCGACTACATTCAGATCAAATTTTTCTGGATCAAAATTCTCATTCATATGATACCATTCCAATTGTTTTTTTTCCTCATCGGTTGGATTTTGTTTATCCCTTAGTTCCAATAATTCCATGTAGCCGTAACATCCTCCACAATCTTCAGGAGGACAAGCTCTTTTTCCAGCAACGCATTTGGGATATTCTTTGTTAGGATCAGCAGGCAAAACTTTCATCAACTGAACAGTATGCTCCCAACTATCTCCAAAATCGTATAGATAATCCGCTTTGCTCTTATTGTTGATAAAATAATCTCGAATTTTGACTCGGCTTTCCGAAATCATAAGATCGTCAGGATCATAGTCGAAGGCTGATTTATCACCAATTTCTTCCTTGTCTCCAGTTGTGGGATTTTTCATGGTGAAACTATGCAAGTGAGTTCCATGCCAACCCATTGCAGAGAGAATTGCGTCGCTTAAGTTTTCAAAATTATAATCCTCGGGAACCTGGATACGCCTCCAGATTGTTGGTTTTACACCTTTCAAACTGATCTTAAACTGGTAGACTTTTTTCTGATTCTCGGTCATGTTTTTAGGGGATCCTAAAATTTCAAGAAGAGTATAGAAATAAAATTTGAGGGAAGTTTACTTTTGAAGTCCCGTAAATTTTTTCGGAATCTTTTTAAATTATAGACTTGAAGTATAGTTGTAATTTAAAAATTCAATTTCTTCATTTTATTCAACAAATATTAAATTTGGAATTTTTCCTCTCTGCAGGAGGGTCAAGAAATCTGTAGAATACTCTAATTTGCAAGGCAAATTTTGTCCACTTTTTGAGGCCACAGGAAAGACATTTTAAAAGTTTTTTCAAGTCCTGAAGGGAAAGCATGCACAAAACTTAGGGGACTTGCTTTTTCGATTTTTGATTAGAGGAAAATATCGGGGTAATTCAATAATTTTCCCTTGTGTATTATTTACCGACGTGACTCAAACACACATTGACAGCAATGGACAAAATGGCTGGCGTCGTTGAATACACCAGGTAAAATTATTGAATTACGCCGATATTTTCCTCTAATCAAAAATCGAAACACCAAGTCCCCTAAGTTTGCGCCTGCTTTCCCTTCATAAAACTTGAAAAAGCTTTTTAAAAGTCCTTCCTGTGGCCTCAAAAAGTCGACGAAATTTGCCCTGCAGGTTAGAGTGTACTCTCAAATTTCACCATTTTTTCGACTTTCCTGCAACAGCCTTAATCAATTTTTAACTAGAATTATCTGTACAGAGCGATAAAATATCTAATTCAATTATTTTTGTAAGTAAAATGAAAATGTTCAATTTTGAATTCTTTGTTTTATGCAAAAAGTATCGAAACTAAATATTTTTTCGCAAATTTAATTTTCGATTGAAAAAAGATTATCGCTTCAGAGCAAAAAATATTTATCTACAATTTTCGTTGAGTAAAATGGAGAATTGAATTTTGAGCTTAACACTTGGGTCTGAAAATCCCTGGAAGCGTTTGTACATTGAAAAATTCTTTGAGATCATCCCTGCAAATATTGAAATCTGTTGTACATACAAAATTCGAGTAACAAACTCATTGAATTCAAAAAAGTATCCCGTCACAAAAATCTCAAAAGTTTTGAAAAATGGATTTCGGTAAATATCTGTGTTTTGATATCTCCACTTAAATTTCTTATTTATAAAAATGTTGAATTAATTTTATAGATATCGATTCAATTGTGTAGGTATAAATTAATAAACAAATAATAAGGAATCAAGAAATTTGAGAACCGTAAGTTTTTCAAAAAATGTAAGCAAAATTTAAATTACTTACGGGTTAGATGAATTTCAATTAATTGAATATCTTTAATTCTAGAAAAATCGTACCCACAAACACAGAACAAATGATCTGATATTCTTGTTTATATATAAGCTACATATAAACATATACAGCTTCTACAATCCGTATCTTCTGTATTTTGCAGGTTTAAAATTTAAACAGGAATGAACAGGAAAAAATGTAATGGTGGTCACACCTGCGCCATTTACATTTGATGTTCCCAATAGTAAAGGAGTTTCGTTCTCAATAGTAAAAAGCGCAACCCGCAATAAGCACTTGATACCACTGCTCATGCGTTACGTTCGGCATCTAATTGGCTGCTATTCGCGCGCAATTTAAAATACTAAAAAACAGTATTTGATATGCAATACGAATTGTAGGTTAGGTTAGGTGCTGGTCTAGTTGCAGGCTACCCCGCACTCTTCACGAGTGTATTTCAATCCGGTCCGGATGACCGGATTACGAGTAACCGTCGGGTGGTAGGGGAAGCCGGCTGGTGGAAATCTCGCCCCGCCCGCTCGGTGACGTATGATCAGTGTGCCCAGATCTGAAATCAGATGCCCTCGCACACAATGAAGAGGCTATGTCCGTGTGAAAATAGTAGGAGACCGTAATGATTGCGCGCGCAGCAATTTCTCCTCTTCTGAATTTGAAAAGCCGAAGATGTACGATTGCCTTCGGAAAGCTTCGGGCGGTCTATTTATATCTCCTCCTCTCCTCCTCTCCTCATCTCCTCGATTCACATGTGAAATTGAAGAAATGATCGATTTTACTATTTCGATGCGTTTTGATGTTGAGGTTAGGTTTTTCAGGTGGAGAATATTAATATTAATACCATTATATATATTAATAATGTTAATATTAGGATTATATTATAATAGAATAGATTATAATAGTAAT
>UCOH01000358.1:0-21496 GCA_900474275.1 Synergus japonicus
TATATATATATATATATATATATATATATAGAGTTTAACTAATGACCTTTGGTACGACCTTTGGAATGACCTACATGGAATTTCTCTACTTTGGAAAGCCCTCCAGTTTCTATAGAATGCTTTCACATGCTTATCCTCATAAATTAAAGCAAAATTCTAACATGTAACTGAAGTTCCTGCATTCTTCACTGACGATTGAATAAATCGTTTCCGACCCGTAGAAAAACCGAAGTAATAATTTAGTGGGTTTGGGTTCAAGAATATCTTTCACGTTAAAGAAAGCTCTAGTTCCACGGTTTTAGTGAACGGCTGTCGATAAAATTGGCAATTATGTAACAGGCTCTCCTCCCTTCTTCAAGCGGAAATGGATCAATTGGGGGAAATGGTGCGTGTCGATGATGAAACTTTCCCTTTTTTCTTGTCCCTATATTTAAAATCATGTTTAATAATAAAATCTTCCCACCTAAAAGCAACAACTGGAAACTTTTTTAGACGATCACCTTATTATTATCTACTTTGAAACTTGAATTCATTAAAAATATATGAAAGGATATGTAAAAAGTTATCGTTTGATAATTTGATTATCGTTAAACCAAGTATTGAATTTCGAAATTAACATGTTTTGGGATTGAACGATTGACCATAAACGGTATGTGGTTATGGTAATACTCTTATAGCAGAGTGTTCCAATTACCCGAGATCTCCACTGGTTTCCTGTTTCCGATTGTGTCCAACCCTACTACAATTGTAAACCACAGTTAAATTAATTGAGCAACCATATCAATTCAACGACAGAGTTTAAAATAGCATTATATATAAAAATAGTTTAAAAAACAAGAAGAGTGATATCTTCTCCAGAGAAATACCTGGTATCTAGTGACAGAAATCCAATAAAGCGAGAAATAGTTTTATGGTTTTTGACAAGTCAATTATCGGATATAAAGAGAATTTTTCCACTGGTATTAAATTAATGAATATTTTATAACTGAATATTTTATAATTCAAGATTAAAGAATGACTTATTTAATTCCCTGCAATTAATTATCGAATCTTCGTAAGAGCTTATTGAATTTGCAAGGAGAAATATACTGCAGTGCCTTAAAATAGAGACAAAGGAAGGCAATAAACTTAGTCCTTAGAAGAAATAATTTGCATTTTAAGTAGGCGAATTGCTGAACATTGAGAATGGCTTTCCGAAGAGTCGAGGAGATTCAAAGACATCAAGATACACAGAGGAATTGTAGTTAAATGAGAAAAGTTCATCTATGCTTTTATTTGATTGGGACCAATTCAGTTGGAGACGAAGGTATAACGAGTTTGTAGTTTTCACGAGTTCGCCTAAAATACATATAATGGAACGAGCTGCACTGAAGCTATACGTATATCTCTTATTCCTGACAACTGGGCAGAATTTATCGAAGCAACTTGTATTTCTCATGACTAAAGTTTGCTGCGAGATAGAGGGAACTAACAATGTTAGTTTCAACTTATTATGTGATTTTTTAATCATGCAAGCATTTTAGTATTTTAAAAAACGGGGCTTTATTCAACCTCTTTTCCAGCAAGTCATCCGGTTGACATGAATTACTCTTATCTATATAGATACGGATATTGACTAAAAAGTTAAGTTCAGCCGGATTGAACTTTCAACTGTAAAGTCAGAATGAAAAACTTTTAAAGTCCCAAACGAACAGATCAAAGATTCTAGATTAAGAAGTTTCCCTTGCATGTCATAAAAGTTCCGCTCTTTTTTTATTTCAAGATTATAACTTGTTAAATCCGAATCTCAGAATCTCGACCTCCACTTCCGACACTCAACGAGAAGAATCGGATTTCATAGGGAATATAAAAATGTGTAGGTATGTGAATCCACGAAGTGATTCAGATTAAATATGAGCTCATCAACTAGATGTACTTATATAAAAATGCCTTGTAAATCTGACTACGAATATGATCAGAACTTAGTATAATTAAGTCGTTTTCTAACCGGGACAAAGTCGTAAATTTTCGGTGATAAAATCGATTTTTCTGAATTCTCAGTTTTATATCGTCCTATTCCAAAGTTGAAGATATTCTGTAGGTCAATCTGTCAACCCAGAATTCGCCCACAGAGACTCGTAGACGAATCCATTCACTGAATAAATGAAAAGACTGCACTGGTGCAATGAATCAATGCTGTTGCTAAAACATTTGCACTATCTATATAGATGTTCAGTTCCCCGATTTGTCACCGTTTACTAGATTTATAGCAGGTTATCATCAAAAAACAAGAGCCTTGTGATCCGAAAATATAAATTAGATTTGAATAATGACACAGGTGATACATTTTCATATACCATGAAATGTATACTTCCTCAAAAGAAGTCATTTTTATCAAATATCTAAAAATGTTGTCTCGTAAATGACTCTCTTCTCTTTTTAAAGTCTCTCTTCCTTTTTTAATTAAAACTCGAATTAAAAAGTTGAGAAACTACAGCGAAAAATCGTAAATTTCAAAGTGAAAACTCAAAGCTGAAAAGTACAAAGTGCATAAAGTAAATTTACCGTAAAATTATAGCACCGTTTGTAACAACTTTTTCGTAGCCAAATCGTTACAAAGAAGAGAAAGGTACAAGGGAAATGACGATAATAAATGTTTCAGTACTATTATCGATTCGGCCCATTACTTTTGGCACGCCCCAGGCGATACAGATATATAGCATACATGGATTCAGCGTTGCTATGTTCCAAAATCACGAGAATCTTTGAGCTCTCTCCCAGATTCTTTTCATGGCTAATTCGTCTTCTTTCAAAGAAGAATTTCCACGATCAGTGTTCCAAATAAAGAGTAAGCTATTTTTTTAGAGTAAACCTATACAGCTTTCCTCAAATTATAATCCAAAATATATATATTCAAATGACTTCATATTAATCAAAGTTCATTCATTATATTAAATTTCATACAGATTTCCCTAATAGTGATATTTATCAATTTGTCAGGCATTTTGCTTTATGTTTTGTAATTATTACCCATAATTATGTACATACTATAAATATAAATTTGCATACATTGAGGGTAGTTTAATGGAAGATAATAACACACATTAAGCAATTGATATACGTTCACCGTTCAGAGCATAGACGCATGATAATTAATGAAAGTTGAACTGTCGGCTATGAAATCTCACAGGTTACAACCACCATAATTATTCATTCTATCCCAATTATGTCCTGTTGATCGATATGAGATTTCATCTCGCATAATTAGGGATTTTAGCGGAACTCGCTAAACGAATTTACGGGTGATTAACCGTTGGATAGTGCCATCCAAGCGGAATATTGAGTAATATAGAAAACTGTCAAGTGAATTTTAATGGCTTTTTAGTACATAATATAAAATTCAAGAGATCAAAGCAAAATGAGGCTGAAATATTCGGAAGATCGAATTATGTCGCTGGGAGGTGACAACGTTCCGAAAATTCAATATCACGTCAAATTTTTCATAATCATATTTGTCTTCATAAAATATTTTCGTTTTCAGTGTAAAATCCAGCCCTTCAAATACAGTCAAGTTTAAAATTGGTATACTTTCTTTCTTTCTGCTCTGAAAACCTACAATTTTCAAATAATTTTTTCTTCCTGCTTCATGCATATGTTGCCGACTCAATTTTTTTCATCTCTTATATCCTTTTTATCTTTTACGAACTTCCAGAGTGGCGAAACGTGCAGCAATTTTGAGCAGATGTGGAAGATGGTGATAATAAAACATTGACAAGTACCTACAAAACTTAGATATTGTTGGTCCAAATAGGGTGTTTCATGGTCAATAAGACAATTTTTAAAAGATGTGGAGAAACTCGTACATATTATTCAATTAAACTAAAAGCTAGTAATATATTTTTCAAGTCAATTTACGTTTTTTTCGATACTCTCTGCTATCTTAAAATTTCATATCTCTTCAATATTTTATACCTTTAAACGCGTTTTATATTCTCTCGAATTTTAATCGCCAAATAAAAAATCCATAAATAATACGGTATAGACAGTCATTATTGACCGTTTTTATTATTCAGCATATTATTCTATACATAAATCAAACAATCGCATTGAAAATCGAACTTTAAAGAACTATAGATTATTTGCAATTATAATAGAATAAAGTAATCAGAAACAAATGTGCTCTTAAAGCGGATGACTTTCAGTTGGAGAGAGATCTCAATCCTCCCCCAAGTTGCAAATCTTGTGTATCTAGATCTTAAAAATGGAATTTTTGACAGAATGCTAAATTGTGAAGGAAGAATGATAAGAGAAGTAAATCCTTTTGAACATTAATCCCAAAGATGTCAAGAAGAGAGTCAACAATGACTTACTTTCTCGAGAGGGTTTCCCTTGAGCTTTAGACTTTAGGAGAGTTTAAAGAAAAGTTTAAGACTTTTGCTTGGTATCAGCTGTTTGAATCTAGAAGAGGTAATCTTTCGCGTATCACATTAATCCTCTAACCCTTCTGATTGATTGCAAACATTGAACCACTACTAAAGCTCTATTATGTTTTCCTGAAACAGCTTAATGTTATACTCCTGCTTTGACTTTAATCGACTTTAAGAACACGTCGATGATTCTAACGGCTAAGGACCCTCTCTGCATTGCAGCATCCCTATCTTAAGGGGCACAATATAGAATTCTCCACCACTCGGCTCTAATTGGCTAAAGGAAGACAAGTAACCTGCGATGCGTGAAATAAATATTCGCCACCCTCAGTACATATTGGATCTCCTAACTTTACCCTGGAAAATACACGTAGTATTTGACGTGAAAATTCATCCTAATTTAAGTTTAACTCCTTAAAATTCGAAAAAAAACATGAAATTCCTTTCAGATCCCTCGACGTTTTTAAAAAATCGCTTACCATCCATTAATATTCATCGAATTTATTGGAAATATTTTTGAAATCTTCGAAACAACAATAAATCTCTGCAAATCCATTGTAATCCCCCAAAATCATTACAGATCTCTTGAAATATTTATGGACTCATTAAAATCTCACAGAATACCTTTGTTATTATTAATTAATGTTGAAGTCATGAAACTTACTTAAAATAGTTTTAATTAATTATTTTCTTGGATTATAAACAGTTGGAAAGCAAGAGAACGATGAAAAGAAAGAGAAGGATAAAAAGAAAAAGAAGGATAAAAAGAAAGAGTAATGGATAAATCAATTGGATTTCTTGACCGTGTTGATGAGAACCCTCGACAACTGGAGGAGAAAAAAAGTGTAAAATAATGAAATTGCTGTCATATTGAAAACAAGTGAAAAGAAGGATGATTTCTCGATGGTCTCGATCAATGAACATCGTGCGGTGGGTATATGTAATATATCGAGAATTGTTTGCGAAGGTCGAGAGGAATTCTGTGATGATGTAGAGGAAAGCAATTTGTCACGTGAAAACGACGTTAGCCACTGAGAACCCACCCTCGTTAGAGAAATACTCGGTTTACTTTCCCTTCATTCGATCACCCTTCTTTTTGTTATTCTTACCTATTTCCTTAAAGAATATGAGAAAGTTTAACGTAAGAACTACCTGCATGGAATAAGAAAAAATTTATACAGTCTTCTGGATTCTTGGTTTGTGATACGTGATAGGAGCACAACTCAATTTTCCTTCTATTGTCTCTCTGATCTACCCTCTTTTCTCTTTATGGCCGCTTTTGTCTCCTGCACAGCTCCTTTTGTTCTAGTCACTTTTCATGATTCTTTTTTTTATATTTCTATAAAAGAAAATGTAATATTTTCTAGATTTTCTGGGTTAATACGATATTTATCTTCGAAGATGTTTCTATTGCTGAGAGACATTCTTAATAGAAACGAAATTTGATTCCGAGGGTTGTTAAACGTAAGAATGGGGATCTTTAATTCGCAGTGGTTCATTTTTTGTATAAATCGAAGAGAGAAATTGTGTATCCTTTCATAAGCAGGACTGACAACAATAATTTTTTGTAGGATAATTAAATTTTTCCAATCTTAAGAAAAGAGTTGGGAAGGTTTTGATAAGGGTTAGAGGCTTATAATTTCAGGCCAGAAGTGGATAAAAAAATGTCAATATTGTCTGCTCCATGTTCAATTTCATAGACTTCGAAACTGGATGATTGATCGCGAAAGTTTTATGACTCTGTGTTTTCATTATTTGGATATTATGGCTCTAATAGATTCTCAACAATCGAGTCGTTGAAGTTATAGAAAGAACCGAGATTCGTTAAAATAGAATTTAGACGTTTTTTATATTGCTCGCTAGATAAAAAATTTATGTTTTAAACTTTGTAGATGTGAATATAAAACCTTTATTTCTAAGCATAGATTTTCCTTTTCGATATTGTCGTATAAGAGGCGATAAAAATGTCACGTATCGAACAAAAAATCAGTTTTTTATTTATGGCCGCAGGGCTTGAAAAAATTTCTTATTCATGAAAAATCAAAAGTAACTGTCATTTTAAAATTTATTATTTTTTTAAAGTGAACAAGCATTTGCGATTTTTGAAACTATAACAAAACTGATATTCTGATAACGGAATTGCAGCAGATAGTGAGCTCGAAAATCCGCTTTGAACTCATCAAGGACTAATAGAGAAGATTAGGATAACGATTATTGCAACGGTAATTGTAATTACGATAGTCTCACATGATCGTTTCACCGGAGGTAGACTGAAAAAATTCCACAAAATCGTCAAGATTTTTCGATGAAATTTCTCTCCTAGCAATGTCACAGGAAATTAATTAAAAACGTGATTACATATATTGAGAAACTCAATCAGTTTTTAATTACTCGGCATAATCAAGTTTTTCACTTAAAAATTTTAATTAGGAACGGTCTATTAAATCAACCTGTAGTTAATAATAGAAGAAACCTATTTTATAAAAGATAAAGTATTGTATGCAATAGTAGTTTTGAAATCCCTTGATTTATTAACTTTTTAAAAGCATTACTGTATCTGAGATGGAAACTCGGGAGGAGGATTTAATAAATTTTTTATCGCGACATCTAGAAAATATCATTGACGGTTGAATGAACCTTTTGAGTGCAAGATCCTTCCTTGCAGTTGCATCAAATGGATTAAATTCTAGCAGCAAAGGTTTCATTTTTTTTTAAAGTTCTTTGCAATTTAACTAATGAAAAGGTGATTCCATTAAATTTATTATGTATCAACGCGACTATATTTCATGTGGATTGCATGCTCTACATAATTAAATCCACTAATAGATTTAGCTTGCGTGATTGAAAGGTGTCCGCGCTACAGTAAATTATTTTCGATGATTGATTCGAGCTACTTTCTTGTTCTTCTGCAAGTTAAGGTAACAAACTGAAAATTCGATTATTGCTCAGTTTTCGCTTCTGTTAAATTAAATTTCCTTTAGAATCTTCGGTTTTCTTTAAATGTAATAAAACGTCAAAGTCTTAGCTATACGCAAGTCAATACCTCGCAGTCTTTGAACTTGAATTGAGTTTCAGATCACAAACGATATCGTACCAATTTGATCAAAGCGTTTGGTGTTCCACTCGACTGTTCCAGAAGTACATGCAATCTTGTATGTATTCTGTATCGCTGATAAAGCCCACCAACCAAATGATGTTCACTATAATGATTATTCACCTTATATATATATATATTATATAGCAGCGTCATGAATTTCTGCAGTAAATAATTCATTGAATTACCTTAATATAATCACTATCACAGAGAAGTGGGTACAAGTTCATGTAAATTCAACAGTTTCAGCCGCGTTCTTGATGCTAGATTGACATTCTCGTAATTTAAATAATTTAGTTAGTTCGCTCAACTTAGTTTCTCGGATCTCAAATAATTGACTCTCTCTCTACATTAAATTGCGGCTGCAATTGCTGCCACTATTCCCGCGAATGTATGTATTGTTTCTGAATAATTGACATGAATTTCAAATCAATTTCCTCATTTCTAAGTAGTTCAGCGTCATTATAAAGGGCATGTGGTAATAATAAGAGCAAATTTATTTTTACCGTCGTTACGTTCAGAATAATAAATATTTTTTGCTCCCCGTTTACATGAAACAGAGCTTTCTGTTTTATATAGTAAATTAATATTATTTTTATAATATGATTTACGTCAGAAGAAGCATATTTTAAAATTATATAGACTTAAAATCAGAGTGAGAATGTGTATTCTGTAATAATAAGATAGTAATGAAAAGCAGCAGGAACATTTTCTCTGATTGCATGGTAAATTACTTTCGCAAATAATTACTGTAATCTTGACCTCTTTCAAGAAAGTTTTGGGCGACTACTTCTCTTATTGTTACACTGAGAACAGAATAATATAGCATACCTAGTCAGAAATTGCAGTAGTTAATTAAAATGATTCGTAAACTTTCAGATAGTACTGAAGTCTCGTTTTCGGAAAATATATCGAAGCATGATATATTCCATATTCTATATTAATGCATAGAAAATTAAATTAAAAATATAATGAACTTCATTTTATAATAATAACCAAGGCTATTTTTTTCGAAAATCAGTGCCTTAAAATACGTAATTCATATAAGCTTAGGTTGGGCTACATTATGTCCGAACAATGGAGATAATGCCCCTCGGGAATCTCTTCTGAGAGCCCGTTAAGCATTTATGAGAAAGCTTCAAGTCGTTAATTTCAGTTGTGTATACACGAAATGTATAATTGCGTGCTGTATTAAACAACTTAACGGGTTGATAAGTTCACCGATAAAGTGATGTAAAATGTAAACTTAAGCTGCTTTTGAATTCAACTTACGAATACAGTTCAGAATTCTTAGGATTAAATTTAGGAGCTTCAAGATACTACTGAATACTTCAGAATATTCAGAATTTTGCACAAAAGTTCAGAGCAATTAAACAAAATTAAAAATACTTCAGAAGAGTTGAGAAATGTCAAGTTATTTCATAATAATTGAATACTTCCCACTACTATCCCATAATCTCAAGTTATAAAATGAAGAACGATCTGTCGATAGCATCCAAATTGAATCAGAAGGATACTTCCTCTAATATAAAAATGTTCCAGCTCTACTTATATCATACGTGATGTGCATGCGAATAAAAATCCTCTCAGCAAGTTCCTACAGGTGTGTTGATTTCTAAATTGTGGGGTTGGTGAACGCATGGCAAGATATTAAAATCCATTCAGCCTTATGTGAGTCATTCGGTTGATTAAAACCATAAAACTTGTCCATCAGCGAGCCTTGAGCTCTCTTGTTTAATGTATATTCCATGAAAACACAGGTGAGCGTGCAAGCTGAGAACGATGAAAAGTGATGAGGAGAAATATACCTTGAGAAGAAAACAGTTTGTAATAGTGTGCGGGCAAGAGAAGGAGACAAGCAAGGGTGGATGAGTGACACAACCCATAACCAGAACAACGCAAGCGCGCCTAGGCACGAGTCTCATGCTTCCAAAGCGTCTCGACGCTACTCTCATTCGACTCTCGACGCGCGACCGCGATAATTCTCTACCGTTCCAAGGTCTCTGCTTCTATAATTTTACCTCATTATTATTAGTATCGTTTTTTAAAGAGATAGTGTCAGGATCGAGTTTTTCATTAAAAGTTTACTTTTCTAAGAAAGAGTCTTAATTTTACAATAGATTCATAATCAACATGGATTAAATGGTGATAGACAACTGGAGATGGTTATCTTAAGGTTGTTAGAGTGATTTGAGAGCTGATAGTGAAAGATGTGCTACCAGATATGATAATGAACAAGATTTCTAATCAATAACTAATCAACTGGTCCTAACACCAGTCATCTCTGAAGATTTGCCTGAATTGTTCCAGCAATGGGTGAGGAACTCTCTCTCTCTCTCAAACTAAAGAGAATGCTCATACTTTCTTGAATCTAAGAATAAAACCGAGTGGATAATTCCGAGGCCAGTGGAAGTCTTTTTCAAAAAATAGACTATGTTTCAACAAGTGGTTCATCTTTAAGCTTACCCGTAAGACTCTCTGGTAGACCCGAATCTCTTCTCAAGAAAGTTACAATTGCCCTATGATCCTTCAATTTTCCCGAAGTATGGACAGTCCTAAAACACAATTGTTTTCGAACGGTTAGAAGTCGTTAATGAATCTTTGAACAACTGCCTAAATCTCCATGATAAACAACTCGCATGATCTAATCACCAACTTCCAGATGCAGAAGTACTTCTCTAAAAACAGCTAGTAATCTAGTACCACGCAAGGAATGTTTTCCTCTTCAAAAAAGGATAACAAACAATAGATGATGTCCTTCCCTAATATGTCCCACACTCGATGGGACCACACATCATCAAGTCCCTGAAATGTCATCCTGCATCTACAATTGAGGTACCAGCCTTGGTACCAACACTTTAAACATGAACTCAACCTTCGAGTCACAATGTGTTGGTTGGTTGGACACCTTCCACATGAGGTACGTGATGGTCCACGGATGGGCCAGTTTCCTCGTCTGTGTCTTCGGATCCATCGCGAATGGTCTGAACATCGCAGTTCTAACTCGGAAGGAGATGTGTTCTCCAACAAATGCCATCTTAACAGGATTAGCTGTTGCGGATTTGTTGGTGATGTTGGAGTACATTCCCTATGCGGTGCATTCATATCTTTACCTTCGGCCAACGAGGGACACCTACACCTACGGATGGTCCGTTTTCGTCCTCTTTCATGCCCTCTTTGGCCAAGTCTTTCACACAATTTCGATCTGGTTAACCGTGACCTTGGCGGTTTGGCGTTACATTGCAGTGGCTCACCCGCAGAAGAATCGGGAGTGGTGCAGCTTCCAAAGGAGCGTGGTGGCCATTGTGAGTGCCTATCTATTCTGTCCGATAATTTGTGTACCACTTTATGTATCAACAAGCATTCAGGAGAGGCCACACGTAACGGACGCTGAAGGCCAGGTGTTAAACTCTAGTTTCTACAATGTCACTGACCTTCCAGAGGGCGTGACAAATGGAACGATTTTTGTGGTGTTTCTCAGCGAACAGGCGAAGATGCTAAACTTTTGGATGTATAGTGTGGTTATCAAGTTGATACCATGTGTGGCATTGACTGTCCTCAGTCTTAGGTTGATCCTAGCTCTTGTGGAGGCAAAGAAACGAAGGAAGAAACTTTCGGAAGCTACAATGGTGAAGAGTGAAGAGGTTTCTGCGGAATTTTGTAGTGGCAAAAAGAGAAAGAGAAAATCCACGCGACTCATGGATAAAGAAAAGCAGACCGACAGAACTACGAAAATGCTTCTGGCGATTTTACTGCTGTTTTTACTCACCGAGTTTCCTCAAGGAGTCCTAGGACTACTCAGCGTTATTCTTGGGACGAGCTTCTTTAATAATTGCTATGTTAAACTAGGTAGGTTTTCACCAATTCTTCTTTTTTTGTTCTTTGAGAGGAAATATAAAAGATCGTTTGATAAAAATTTCAGTGAAAAAAAACCTAATCACTCGATAAAAAATCGCTTTCATAATACTCTAATCTTTTAGGCCTACACCCAAAAACTTGATATATCTTTCTTCCCTTGAGTAATTCCATGAAATGATACAAATCTCACCCCATTTTTCTCAATAAGCTTCTATAGGAAGAAAATTCTACGGGCTGCATCAAACTCCTTTTTCAATAATCCTGATTGATGAAATTGTCAGAATTAAGAGCTATACTTAATGAAATGTATTTCAGGAGTACCTGATGATTACAACCCCTGAGCCTCTGAATCAAATTCATTTCTCTTCTGAAAAATCTCAATCCAAAAATAAAAATAATGCTTGGGACATAATGAACTTAATTAATAATTGACTAGTGAACAAAAAACTGAGGGAATTAGAAAAAGAAAGAAGTTTTTTCAATGACCCATTGTTATATCGCTTTCGCAAATTTGCACTTGCCAATTCTCTTTTATTGAGCAAATTACTCACACTCTTTGATCCATGTCATCATGAGAGTGCTTTACGGTGTTAATTGATTGGCCTTATCGGCTTTTACAAAGGATCGTACCGTCAAGAGATCTTCAATTCGCTATGTGCTCGCTCTGTGCAAACATCTTCCATCAGATTGTATAAGCTCGAACGTTTCAATTTAATCCTTCTAAAATACTTCTTTGATTTAAATTTACTCTTAACAGATTTGTGTGCTATTTTTCGCTCATATTCTTTACACAGGGGCCCATCGACTACTACTGTTTCTCTATGATAAATATTTATCCATTCCAGCTTAAGTATAAGAGCGCCAAGATTATCACGTCAGAGAGAAACTTATTTCTCAAGATTCATAACAACGATCAGATGCCATAATAAAGGCCTTGCGCATTGACTTTAGTTTTCTTAGACACCCTCGCATTGGGAAATTTAAATATAATCTATTTTATGAGTCACAGATTGCCAGATTCAATACTCCAGATTTTTCCACTCGAAAGTTATATTTATTTTCAGCTTCATTTAGAATCTGGGAAACTTCCTATTCCCCAAAATGTACATCAATTGATACACATATGTGATCAAATGAATATATACATTATACATATCAGTTTCATATAAAAGAGTTTTTTCAATATGAAATGAGCAAAAAATTCCTGATCCGTCCAGAGCTTCGGATTTCTAGCAAAGAGTTAGGTTGTTTTTTTCTGACAATTTTAGAGAAGGCTCAATGCCTAGCTTACTTCTTTTCGTTTGAACATCCAACTGACACAGAGAGCTTTACGTGCCGACAAAGCACTTTATCTTCGATGAGAAGGATCTGACGACTGCAAAGAAAGGCACCTTCAATGATCTAGTAAGACTTTGTAGAAATCTTGCAAAAATCCTACATTTCTTCTACTGACTATCGATTCAAATAGTTTGCACAATTTTGCCCTGTATCTTTTCTGTAGGTTCACAAACTTTCTTTATAAAAAATATGCAACGGTTGTCGAAATTAGAAAAAAAAGCGATTCAAAATTAATGATGCGTGACTAGACAAGAATTTCCAGCACTGTCAACACCAGATCAGTATCTTTTCTTGACGGTCGAGAAAAAATATCGATCATGTCTTTTTCTCGGCAAATCTCGCTCAAAACTATTCAGAATCAGTAGAGAACTTCCTAGGGCAATTATAGCTGAATTAAAAATAATTCAAACTCATTACCACTATTCATTGCGATGTTGCCAATATATCTTGTTAAACTTAAGCAGAGATTTGAAACTTCTGTAAAAATTCGATTTTCTGCACAATGAGGATTTTAAACTTTCTTAATTTCTAAGTGGCAGTTGTGGAAGATGCCTCATGAACGAGGGATCCTGAAGCAAACTTTCTTGTGCTTTTCCTCGCGTCAATAATCAAAATCTCTTGAAAGAAGACAAATCATAATAAACGCACATCTCCGTTTTCTGAAAATAGTATTTAGCTCAAGGTACCTATTCATCACTTATAATCCTTTCAAAAGATCTATTTTTACTGTTAAATATATTTAACGAGGAATAAATTAACGAATGGGTCGAAAAAAGTGGAAATTCTCAAGAATTATTGCAACATTTATCGTTAGTGGAATCCTGGAATATTTACCGATATTTTGATATAATGAAGCAGAGCTTTCAACACGTACAGTAATAACATTTATAGCTCATAAACCGAGAGGATATAGTACATTTTGGTGTTCATAAACTCAGTTGCATGATGCAAATAATACAATGATATACAACATAGTAATCGGCTTTATTATCTTGTAAAATCACTATTTAGCCTCACCCTCAACAATATAAATATAAACACCCAGCTAAAAACTTCATTTCCTTGAATTTACTGTGGGTCTCGAAGGCTGCGTAGTTTGCTATAAAACTGAATTATTTCGTAACTAAGGGAAGGTTCGATAATTATATAACTTACTCTAGTAAAGACAAGAGGAAACTTGATAAATGTTGTACGTTATGAGTAGAAGAAGGTCGGCGTTACCAATAGACAAAAAAAACCTTACGCAATTACTATTTTTCTCGCATAAAGTTGAAGTTCATTTTTCATTAAGATAGGAAAGAAAAAACTGTTGAAAAATTCAAAGCTGAAAGATTGAAAGCTGAAAGATTCAAAGCTGAAACAATGTTGAGTCTAGATATTGAATCAGCACACATGAAAGAAGGGAAAACGACATCAGTAAAGGAAATACTTGAAAACACGTTATCACCCCTGAAGGACCGATTCACCTTTTCTCTGTTGCACCCAAATCGACAATATCACTATCTCTTTCTATATCTAATCATTGTTTCACATGTAGAGACGCGCTACAACGTGCCCAATAAATCGGACTCTTATCACTATGAGGGGGTTTGTATGTCTCAAAGAACCCATAAAAGCTATGCCGACGGTAGCAGTGCTGCCGGCAACGTCGTCTTATTGGCTCCCCCTTCACACGGGGAAAATCTACGTGCCTTTCTATTTATTAGTCTGAGGAAAACTCGGAAACAAGGTCCTTCAAACCCTCTTTCTCTTTCGTCCTCTCACGAAAGGCCATTTTCTCAAATTTTACTATCGAATCAGCCCTAAAGCTCTTTCAAAGGTCCCTAAAAGTTTTTTCACAAACAAATCAAAGTCACCATCAAACAAATTGAGGAGTGGGTGACTATAAAAACACCGTTTATTCTCACATTCTTCTGTCTGCAATACATCCACAAAATATACAGGTTGTATCTAACGGAAGTTAGAAATGTTTCAAATTAAGAATTTCAAATTCATATGCTGTCTAAAAAAATGATGTCTAACGAAACTTCTCGGAAATCTCCCATAAATTGCTGTTTCAAACTTGATTGGCTTTTGAATGTCTTAAAGTTGTGAGAAGATAAAAGAAAATAATCGAGCGCGTGTTAGTTTGCTAGTAAACTATAAAATACGAGTATGAAATTCTCCAACCTCGTGTTTTGAGTTTCTCTGAAAAGTTTGAAAGCTTGCTTTTATTTTTCGCATAAAAGAAGCCCCCGAATAAATAACGACGATAAATTTCGTATTTGCACAAAGCCTAGTTGGTAATTTTCTTCTTCTTTAACCGTTCTTCTCCCCTTATTCGAAATATAACACCGAAACTTGTAGAATTGTGACATCGTTGAAAAAAAGTAATTTTCAAAGTTATTTTCGCGCCGAATATCATCGGACGACTTCAGTAGCTCGTTTTTCATGGTGTAGTGGCAAGAAAAGTGGGTGATGAGAATAAAAAAAGTTTAGAAGCGACATACGCATGAGTCTATTGAGTATAGCTGGTATCATGGGAATTGTTGGCAATATATAACTAAAGTCGATAAATGTAACTTTTCAAGTAGTGAAAGTTGGCAAGTTTCGGTCACTAGAGAGAAAAGTAACCCTCAATGTAAGTAAGTATGTACAATATGTGAAAGTGTAGTCACATCAGCAACACTTCTTCCCCGCGGAGTCATATAAGTTTCGTATGTACTCATAGTACTCACAACGGGTCCATTCGTGATATCTACACCATTTATTCCTCAAAGCCCGTAACGATTCTAAGCCACTGACGAAAAATTGCACCAGAGGATCTACACTAGAGAATAAAAAAAGTAGTAGAAAAGTAAAAATGCTTTTCAGACAAGATAAAAAGATTTATTTGTATTTTTACTCTTCTAAATGGATGCACTTTCAGGGAACTTCAAGCTCGACTTCAAGTCTTTCCTCAAGAAATATCTAGACGGAACGTTTTCAATTAGAACTTTTTTATCTGGGAAAACTTTAAATTTCTAATTATTGTTCATTTCAACTTGCAGTTCTATGCATTTCTGATGGAAATAAATCTGCAATTAAACACTAATAAAAGGGATGTTTTTTTGAGGAATAATCCGTAATTCAATCGTGTTAATCAATTAAGTTAAATTGATAATTTCTCTAAATAAAAAAAAAAAAGATCGAGCCTGATAAATAAGTTTTGAATGAAAGAGCCATTGAGATATGTGCTTGACCTTTTTATTTACAACACACGACACGCATTTTCCGCATACTCTGATAAGAAATAATAAGATCGCGTGACATGATATGTTTGAGCGTAATTCACAAGCAGATCTTTATATCTAACCATTCAAGTTTTATTATCACGAAATGAGTCAAAAGTTTCTAGATCCATTTCAATTAGAGTAAATAGCACGAAAAGAAATTAAGCGCGTCCACCAAAAAGTGGAAGAATGTAACTTTTCTAGCTGAGCCTCCAAGGACTTGATTTATAGAGCGACTAACAAGTCACCCTTGGGAATTCTTGCATGCCACGAAACTTTTTTTCCCCAAAAAAACGAAAACCTGGCCCTATTCAGTAACCTAATCTAGTTGGACATCTACTTCAATCTTCAATTCTATTAGCTGAGCGTATATTCCAAAAACCGGGACAATTTTTTATAGAAATTCATTTTGAAATTCGTGATCTTGAAAATATATGAGCGATAATAGAAAATGTATAATTTAAAACGAGATATTGTGAAAATATCAGGGAAAAGTCTTCATCTTGAAGAAATTTAAGCTTGGGAGAAAATTCCATGTAACACAAAAATAGAAAAAAATAACGACCACACCCATCGTAATTTTCTCGTTGGATCCACAAGCTCTTGAAAACTCAGCAAGGTGAAACGCAGAGGAGGTCGCGTGTTCATACACACATGGATTTTCACTCTCTGATGAGATATGCATCAACCTAACCATTTGTCCAACTGCAGGTTTCCAACCGAGTTCTTAATATATATTAGATATTTCCACACAGTTTAAAATTCCCACATGCTGTGCTTAAATTATAAACGCAATCATTAACACATTTTTCATAATTAGAATAAACTTCTAACTCTCTGCGCATCCCAATTTGAAATTATAATATATACATGGAATAATTAAAAATTTGAATTTTAAATTCAAGTTTATTCATAAATATAAATGCGCTGTATTTACAGAAAATGTAATTTCTAATTTTTAGTTGGCTGGAATAGGATTTGGATCGACGTGTTCACTCATGTGATTATTTTTCATATTTTCGCACAACCTTCTTTATGTTTCGTGGAGTTTTTTATGTCAATGTAAATTTCCTTATCCAATATTTCCTCTGCATATCAGACGCATATGTATAATAGAAATCGTGCCAAGTGATCATGCATCCAAGGTAATAAAAACTTGGTCCCTAGAAATGATTTATTCCCTCAGGATTTTACACGAGTTCGTCGAGCACTTTTCTTCCAGCTGCTGACATATTTCTGCGTTATATCTGCTTTATTCTTTTTTTCTGATTATTTCAATTTTAGAATATGTACCCAAGACTAATGGAAAATCGAAATAACACATCAAGAACACATGCTTTTTAGGAAAAACCGAATTTTCTCTTTTCGAAGAAAAGTTATATCTGCATAAAGAAACCTGCTATTATATCAATTTTTCCTAAAATGCGTTGCAATTTAGGAACGAACGTATCTATTGAGAATTTTTACTAGTTAAAGTACATTCATTTATCTCCTTTTTAGAGTATTATTTTCTGCTGGATAAAAAAAATTCGGCCAACACATATGAAAGAGAAGAGTCGAGAAAGTAAAACAATTACGAGCTACGATCGCAAGTTGGACAAAAGGTTGGCACTGAAAATATTTTCCGAGAAAACACGAAACCTTTTCGCTATACAAAAGCTTCGAGTGCAGCCACTGTAACCTTAATCATCTTCTTCACCTTTTTTCTCTATACGTGTTCTTGAGTTAAAGCTACCAAATTTCCTAGATTATTTTAATTGTCTTTCAAACTTATAAATTGGTAAATTTCTAAAGCTTTGTTATTCTCATTCAAAATTTCCCAAAACGTTATCCATTGTACGTTCTACTGCAGAAGAATTTTTGGAAATAATATTTTTCCTGGCAACTTCAGTACGCAATTAAACAGTATATGGCCAATGCTAATTGAAAAAAAAAAAAATGGAAATGCTCCTGTGAACGTTGGGAAACGCAACTCCTTAAATTCCCTGAGGAAATTCTATAACCGCAAAAAATTATTCTGCATTATTTAGATGGCTTCTAATTAAACCCAGAAATAGTATTTAAACTCTTTATAAAGGTTTAATTAATCTCTATATATTTAACTAAAATTTTTTTATCGTTTATCATAAAATTTTATTCAATATTGTCTATTATAAAATGAAATCAATAGTTAAATAAAGTCAGAAACGACATTATTATTGATTCTGAACTTTATATTGTTTTTGCGATACATCAGGCTACGCAAACTTGACACATAAAATAAGCTTCATACATATTTTATGAAAAAAATTTACATCTTTTTCATTTTGGCCTAATACCGAATACAAACAAGTATTCATATACCAATTTCGTCAAATTCTTCTTTTGATGACTACAAGATATGATTCACTAGGACTTGTGAGTCAACTAAAAGCAATTTATTGAATAATGTTCTTAAGTAATGTATACCGAAGAAAAGAAAATATGTATTTTTAATATATCCGAATAAATAATTATATAAAAACCCAATTATGAACGAATGTGCATCCATTGTTCATAAAATTATAATGCTTCATCGTCGATTATCCATGACATTTAAAATGGTTTCCGCGTTTGAATGTCGGCCTATCGGACCTATTAATCGAAGAAAATGAATAACGAATGGCCATCAGGGTAAAAAATTAGATTGAAAGTTTGCGGTTGAGTCAAGGGACGATGGTATCGACGCTTTTGCATGGAACTTTCAATCGACTGAAACTAGTCGATTGCTGATCCCTGCGGATGTGAATTTAAATTTATACCAGCATATATATGCACATATATGAAGAAATTTAATTAAAAGAGAAATACCCGTGAGCGATGCAGATTTTTGCAACAAATATATATCAATCGATTCTCCCATGCAGATAAATACGTTGAAAAAATGTGGCATATTTCAAGCAATGAGAATTTATTTATTTGCTTTTTGATATTTTATAATCTGAATATAACGAGAGAAACAATAAATAGCTGTAAATAAACGTTAAGGATCAAAAATAGAATATTCCCCATTTTTCCAACTCCCTCTTTAATTAAATAATTAATTGGCCTAATTTATTGAGTGTGTTGGTGAAAAATGATGAGAATTAATACAATTATGTTTTTTTGATGTTCAACAGGTGAAGTGATGGACATTCTCGCCCTGATCAATTCGGCCATCAATTTTATTCTTTATTGCGCGATGAGTCGACAATTCAGAATGACCTTCAAGCAACTTTTCTGCAAGAGGAAGATGTTCGGAAGGTGGCTTCCGGTTCCTTTGCATGGTGAAAATAATGGACACACGGGGACCAATCACACAGTGACTCAAGTCACTCAAGTCTAGCGCAGGAGAGTCCGACAACCAGTGTGCTATCCCCTTTAGAAATTTCTTTTATAGGCCCTAACGATCCAATTTTCATGCTCAACAACTCGTAAATAAGTGTTATATTTTAAACTTTTAAAGGGAAAATAGTAATTTTATTTTTCAATTGTTAGAGAAAGCGAAAAATAAATATATTATTGAAAAAGGAAAAATATTTACACTTTTTGCGATTGCTGAGTCATATAATTGATCGTCTTCTAAGTAGACGTACCATTTGCATCTCAATATGAATATTTTGAAGTCTTAGGAAATGAAAAAAATAGAATTTAAAATACACTTTCATTATTCTTCATTGTAGACTCTTCACTAGACAAAAAATCAGCATCATTCGCAGAAAAGCGCAAAACACAATACAATAGAGATATCCAATTCCACCACTACTATTATTGCATCAAAGACAATTTTTTATTCATTGTTAAAAAGTAAAAATTGAATAATAACAAAGAAGTAAATCATAGAAATAAAATAAATGAAAATAGCTCAGTTTCGAGTTTCATAGATTTCAAATTCGAGCGCTTTGAATTATTTTTCGTTAAATTGAAAATTCTGTAATTAAAGATTAACAAAATAGAATAAAAATTTATATCCAATTTGAAAAGTTGCAACTTGAAAACAATAAAATTAAAAATTCTAAGGAAGCAATTTTCTTAAATCGTTTTTCAATCAAAATAATATCAATTATGTGAAAAATAATAATTACGATATCAATTTTAGCACCTAAAACTTTGACAGAATTACGATTATACAATTTTGACAAATCAAAAATTCAATATTGCAACGAAAACAAATATTTTGCTCAATGAGTATATGACCAGATTGAAATAGAGAAAGGATATGCAAATAAAAAATTAATTAGTCGATTAATCGAAACATAGAAAATTTTTGGTACGTGTTACTAAAAGGGCTATTAGCAGAAGGTTGCCGGACTCGAGAAATAAAAGTTCTTTATTTGGGTGGTTCTTCAATTAAAATAATTTGTATTTTGTGTTTTAATTGAGATTTTATCAACTTTAACAGATTTCTAGAACCCCCTGCTTTTTTAAACCTTGATTAACAAACTTTATCTTAAATTATTGTTATTTTTGTAATTAAACTTTGTAATTTAACTTTTGGTATTCATGAACTGACGTTAGGAATTTAATAATGCCATTAATGTATAGAAACGGAAAGTTTCTCGATGAGGATGAATTGTGCGTGGGTTTTTGCGCAAGAGATTGTTAACATGATCTTCTTAAAATATATCATTCGGAAAGTTTGTAAAAACTATGATAAGGGACTGCAAAAAACGAATGTTACATCATTTTCAGTCGACCTAATTTATATCCTCACTATAGATATATTTTTCATACAAAAAGCTTTACCTAGAAATCATTTCTATTAAAGGTTTCGTTCCAACGATCTGGAAGTTTTATTTGAGCCCAAAACGTCCAGAGCAAAATTGTAATTATGTTGTTGATACATTGAATATTTATTGTAAGAGGGAATCCTTATTATATGATGAGTAAGAATTTTCTATGAATTAAATATGTAAAATATATTTATCCAGAGATGATTTATATAAGAAGAGAAAGTGATTGTCTATATTTCAATTTGGAAAAAAATCCTATTAAGAGATCTCGGTTGCCTTGAGTATTTGATGCACAAAGACTATGAAAGTCAAAAAGTCCATTTTTGTGTTTCAAAAAATGTAAATTAATGATAATAAAAAGCGAAAAGTAATGAATGTATAATGGACTGTATAAGAAGTTGATATATAATGTTATAATCGACGCTTAAAATTTATGTTACTCTTATATGATATAAAAATGATATATGTAATATATGATATAGTATGTTGCGAATGAATAATTAATTGAAGTTTGTATATGAAAAGTTTCAAATAAATTTGAACAATAACCCAGGCTGTGTTTTTACAAAAACGAATCGTTTTACTTTTCAATATAGCCCTTCTCACTGAATACGAGTTTTTAAATAAGTGAAGCGCGGAAGTCAATTTTGCAAAAAATCCAATATTTATTGAAGCACTATGCAATGTATCTCCCGCACCATATGGTATCAGGTTCTGAAAATTGATTCGCCGTATGCTTCCTGCTATCTAACAATAAACACTCTATCAAACATTTATATACATACATACATATATATATATATATATATATATAATATA
>UCOH01000359.1:0-13185 GCA_900474275.1 Synergus japonicus
AATAATAATAATAATAATAATAATAATAATAGGATAATATAAATATATGCCATCACAGTAAATTCCAAGTTGTCCTTGATCCAAGAGTAAATTTGATCAAAAGTAAAATCTACTCATATTTATTTTGCATATTTTTATCCTCTGATATTTCGTGAATGTTAATCATAAATTAAATACAGAGAGAGTTTTTGCGCAGTTAATTTTGGATAATTAATTACCTCGGCATAATTTTACCTGGAAAAAAGTAGGACAAAGAGGTAATTATGAAAGTGATAAGAGGGACTGGAATCATTAATGTGATTTTGTTGACAGACTGAGGGAAATGTAGATCTAAGGAAACATCATTACAAGGTAATTTTCTAAATTGATTTCGGAAGAATGTGCCAAGAAGGTTTAAGATGAAGAAATGTGGTAAATCTCACTCAATCACGAAATACCATTAGCTTAATTTGAATTTCATGAGCCTTCTTATAGCGAGGACGTAACGGGAGTAAATTGTAAAAAGAGTGGGGTAAGTTAAGTCTCGACAGAAGTGTAAAAAAAGGTGTAAGAAGACTCACTGTCAACTATTATGATAATGAGAAAAATGTACATAATACTATAAAAAGTCATCAACCTTACCCTTTTTTCAATCTTCTGCAATAACGCACCATAAGTGCAAATTTTATTTATCTTTTCAAGTAAATAAATAAGAGTAATGACCTCGATAAATGCTCATATTGAGGAGCATATGGGCATCGCAGATAAAAAATTTATAATCAGTGACTTTCTTTAAATTAGAACGTTTTTGTTTTAACTAAAAATCATGAATATTATTTATAGTATTTTTTTTAAATAAGGACTTTAGAGAAAATTCATATAGTAATTTTCTGATAATTTGTAAAAGTTGAATATGATATAATCAGAAAGAGACTAAAATATATTATCATTTTATGTTGAATTCACATAGTATATATAGAGTTAGGTTTATGAATTTGAAAACGAGATAAAACCCGCATAAATGTTTTCGGCGTGGACATCGTTTTAACATTTAAATGATTCTGTGGGTCGATTACCCAACTTTTCACTCACTTCTCATTTGTCACTTTCAGTTGATATCAGTCATCTTGTTTTATATGTACACGAATTTTTTTGACAATGAAAAATGTGACGAAAAGTGAAAAGTGAGAGGTGAGAAATGAAAAGTGAGAAAAGCTACATAATCGGATTTAGTGTATAGAGCTTTAAAAGTCCATGAGAGTAGATTCATATATTTTTAAGTATAAAATGTAAAGAAAATTCTTTGAGTTTTCTTCAATTTTGGAAATGAATATCATGCATATTTTCCGGACGCGGTTAAAAAGTGCCTTATTTATTTTACGAGGTGACTAACACTCTTAATACTTTTTACAAATCGGGTCACAACCTTTCCCTGTTTGAAATAAATTAGAATTGGTAAAGAGTTGAATAAAAGTAAAAATCGAAGTTTCTCTCCTTCACCTCTAAAAATTGTATCTTATCTTCAGAAGTTCAAGATCCATTTGCAATATTTGTAAACATTTTTAAAAGTGAATGGCCAAAACCAATTCAGAATGTGAGAATGTGAGAATGTAAATGCATGGATGTAGCAATTCGAAAGGAAAGTATGTATTAAATATTTAGAAGGTTCAAATCACTTGGGATTTGGGTTTATTTCCCAATTCGTGGGAATAAATGATGAATTGATGTAGGGGAAAATTGATACATCTCACAGGGTACAAAATTTCCAAACAAATTGAAATTAAATATTGACATTTAATATCGTGCACATATTTGCAAAATTTCCATTTTGGCACGTGTTTCAAAATCAGTTCATGCCTGTATTATCAATCTGTTTCGATATTCAATGTCAACATACTCCACTTAAAAAATATACGCATAAATATAAATGTAAATCTTTTCTATAAAAAATTTCGTGCAAAAATTGTTCCTCAAAATTCCGCATATCAAATGTCTCATTAAAAATGAAAGCATTTATGTAAATTCTATTCTAGTCCAGCTGAAAATTTGCATTAACACGTTAAATTCTTCAGAATCAAATTTCCATTCCTAAAATTGGGACATTTTACGAGAGGTTTGAATAATTTGACAATTAATAATTGAATAAAAATAGAAAATCAATATCTATATATTATATAAACTTTTTCGTAACAATATCTCGAACAATTATATTTATTATGCAAAAATTCGATATCGTTAATGAGAGTCATGGTTGCTGACTTTAATAAGATGATCTAGAATCTTTGATATCTTAACTCGATTAATTCAAGTTTCTCCACTCAGGTATTACGTATAGAGACCTTGACTCTTCGTCATATGTACAAAATGCATTAAGCGTTATTTGATGTTTCATATAGCAGACGCAAGGGGACATAAAATGTGCCTTTTGACCCGGAAGAGAAGCTTTTAATGGTTTAAGCGTCGCTCTCTAGTTTCTCCTGGCCTGAGTGCCTCATTCATTAAAAAGGAAACTCTTTATCTTTTGCTTTGGAATTCAGGAAATTTGAATCTCTCACAAGTTCTTATCTACCCCTCACTCCTTAAATGCGATAATCTGAAATAAGTGCATGTCTGAAATGCTAGTTAGATGAGTTTTATACAGAAATTTCTTAAGCGAATTTATCTATACAATTTTTAATTAAAATATTCTGAATTCCCTACGAAACTATCAACTATTATCAACTATTTACCCGAAAACACGGATTTCACTGAATATTCAGGGTTTTCAAATAATATTGAAAACCCTCTATAACAAGAAATGAATAAAACATAGACCTGCAGTTTCAGAATTATTTTTGCAGTGAGTATTGGAAATCGAAGGCTTGATTTTTTTTTTTTTGAAAAAGGGTTCACGAAGAATTTCTTTGAGTCAAAAGTAGCTTTGTAAAGCGCACCGAGTTATGTGAACCGATGCGATATCGATGATGTCCAAAAACAAACATAATCCATAAAACAGAGAGCCTGCTGCTTTTTCATCAATTCCACACGAGTGATTCCATGTCGGTGGATGATTCTATAGCAGCGTTCTTTCACCTGGGGAAATAAAGATATGAATGTTCGATGAGCTCTTCCGAGCAACGAATATTCGAGCACGTGACCTCGGGAAGAGAATAACTTATGTGTTGCGATCGGAATATTAAAACGCGGCAATTTCTAAATGGTTTCATGGTCATTTTGTCTGAAGCAAAATGAAACAATGAGATACAGAATCATTTTTATAAACAGACATCGAGTGACACACTTTTCTTCCATACCGCAGCGAGGTAACCTAATCTGATTAGTTTCCTCTTGTTCTCGAGCAATCTCTTCGAGATTATGAAAAATAATATTTACCACGCAATTCATTCACTTGGGAAAAATATTTGAAAAATATTTAAGAAAAATGTGAGATTAAAAAAGTCTAAGAAGAGTCACGTTCCTGAGGCTGACCGAATTTTCTTTAAAGTATGTGCTAATTTTCCTGGAGTACTTTCTTTACTAAAGCTATGCATTTTTTATGAAAGCACTTTGAATATATAAGACAGTGAATTCACTCATACTGATTCAGTAAACCGAACATAGCTACTAAAAAATTTTTTCTTTCCAGAAATATTACACAGGGTTTTAAAACTTTTAATTCATTGAAGTTGAGATATGTGGTTGAAGCACGTTTCTTGAAACTCTGCCAGAGGAACGATTTTTTATGCCTCTTCTTTACTATCTCGGCATGGGAATTTTATTACTACGGGGAAACTTTTTTGGTAGAGAATTAGATTATCTTCTTATTCGGAATAAACTTAATTAATACATTCCCCTCTCTTCCAAATGTATATAAATGTAATATAAATGTATTCAAGAAAATAAACAGATATTTGAACAAAGAAAATTATGAACAAATATGCTATAAATAAAAATAAGTCTTATTGTAGCTTATTGTAGCATTGCTTAATTAAAAGTAATATCATGCCTCTATTTCGTTTTGGCACTTTATTTTCATTTCCGTGAAATAAGAAATATTATGATCTAATAAAAACTAGTTATAGTTGATTCTAAATAGTTCCCCTGTCGTAATAATAATCGCAAGTGACTCAAGGGCTTTTATCAGTCAACGACCTGGAAATTTATTTCAATCAAATTTTACCGTTTAGTGTTTCATGATTGGGATTCGACAATCTCCTTTCCTGGCATTTTGGCCAGAATTCTCGGAAAAAGTTAAGAACTCAGCAAGTAATTGTATAACTGGGGTGAAGGAACTGTCGAGTCTTCGACATGAGAAGATTAACCGTCGTATCATTTGCCGAGTAAGCCTATTAAGGGATGACATAAAATTACGTCTAGTGGGGTCAAAAGTAAATAAATGGGCTAGTGTACTTTAACAATTTCACTCGTAAGTGAATTTCAGATAATCGACTGAAAATACTAGCCATAAATTCATCTGGAAGATTCATTTAATAGAATTTACTTACATGCCAAGAATACTTTAAGAAATTCATTTCATCAAATTCATAATTTATTCATAACCAAAACCATATTAGATCCGATTTCTCAATATCGACGTTTATAGCATTTACTGGAACGCTGAGGAATGACGCTCTTGATCCATAAATTTCAGAAATCGTTGACATTTTTATAATCATAACTTCTGTTATTAAAATAGTTTTCTAATTTTCCCTTTTTCCATTAGTTAAATTCCAAAATTACTAACTCATCTAGAAAAGAAGGTATAGATTTTCTTTGCCTTTCTATATTTCACTATTTAATTATTCAGTAATGATTCTCCGGCACAAAACAAAAAGGGTGGTTTGTAAACAACCCTCGTTAGTGAGAACCTAAGCCATATCAAAATTATTCATGACTATGAGAAATATTAATATCCTAAAAGCGTATTAAAAATACAAAATTAATGTTTTTTCATATTTCTAACGAAACAATTATCTTTTGTAACCCTGATCGACTTCATCAAAGTTTTTCAATAATCTTCGAGAACCCTCGGTGTTGTATTTCTCTTAGTACTCTTCAAGAATATAATACTGAATTCCTAAACTTTATCATCGATAATCTTGCAAAAAATATAATCAAAAGTTTCGCCCTCGCAAAAATTGGTTAAGGAATAAAGGAAGAGATAAAGCAAACAACTGAAAGATCAGTGCTAACATATTCTGTCATCGTGACGAAGGACCTTTTTCTAAAGAATTTCTTGAAATACATTTTCAGTAGCAACAGAAAACATCATTCACTCTGGATAAGTTTGAAGGCGCCCTTGGGGAAGATGACAAAGAGATTTGAGTTCAATTGGCAAATAGAGGTGCCCGAACCTCTTCGCACTGGATGTATTTTCGATCGATGGACGGAAGAAAAGGACAACACGGAAATAGAATTGAACTGTATGTTCAAGGTTGATGAATACGGCTTTTTTATATACTGGCAGAGTGAAGGAAAGGTACGTGTATGACTCTCATTAAACATCCTCTTGTATCCAGTTTTTTATATTCTTATAATGAATACAGATCCTTTGTCATTAATTTCAATGCAAAAAACCTAGTTCCTTTTATATTTCTTTTCAATTTTAATGAAGCAACGATTCACCCTGCAGAGTGCCCTCTATAAAAAAATAATTCTCAAAGATAATAACTTTGAATTCTTGCTCAAAGTAAAAGTCGAGGTAAAAGTCGAGGTAAAAATATAATTTTCAAAAGTGCCAAAAATTTTCAATCGTCATGTTTCATATATCATGTATCATTGTGATTAATTGTTCATTTGTGCCATACAGTCCTTTGTTCTGGACAATGAATAATGGCCTTTTATTGTGACTATATAAATACCGCAAACGAGCAATTCCCTATTTTCATTTTAGCTCGGTTATATGTATTTCCTTGCTTTCTTTTTGCAAAACGTCAATACACAACCCACACAAAGTTATAAATGCTGCTGTATTGAAAATTATACACTGTACTGTACTCGACGCTCTTAAAAATATAAAAAATGCAAACTAACGTTTTTTCAACCTGTGGCATATTATTCATTTTATCAGATAAATAATAATTGCATACATTTTATCGTAAAATTCTAGGATGGAGACGTCATTGAATTATGCCAAGTGAGTGATATACGAGCCGGAGGAGTACCCAAGGTACTAAAAGTTTCAATAATTTATATATTTTCAGAGTCTCTGACATTATCTGCTCACGTTCTACTTTTTTGACAGGACCCAAAATTATACGACAAATTTTGTGGAAAGCATGGCGAGCAGTTGGAGGAAAAAAGTCTGACTATTTGTTCTGGCGTAGACTACACCAATATTAACTATCAACATGTCGTTTGTCCCGATGCTGCTACAGCAAAAGTAATTATTTATTTTCAAATAGTAGTATGAAAATAATTGAATTATTGCATCGAATTATATCTTCAGTTAATTAATTTCCAGAGTTCCTCTGGCAACAAGTTTCTGTAAATAAAGGAAATCCGTTCATTCAACATATATGAACATATGCGCATCAGTTATATAGTATAAAAGTAAACTTCTACTTGAACACAAATAGAATCATAAGCAAAAACTTAAACTGAATACTAATACTGCTCTTTTCTTTGAAAACAAACATAAGTTCAACTTTTCCATTTTTGCAAACTTTTCACTGGCTTTACTAACCGTATTATTTTTATAACTGAATAATTGTATCATAAATTTACTGTGGAAGATTTACTTATTTGTTGTTCACGTCGCGATCGAGAGATTGAGTTACTTTTTTCCGTAAGGACGAATCTGGGGAAGAATTACGGTATTTCCTTGAAAACTTGTTTCATATTGAAAGAGTAAAGAGAACGTAGAACAACGAGAAAGTAGAGCAAGACCGGCTTATTGTCGAATTACCGTGACCATATATTTTTTTGATACAAATATTAAATTTTCTCTAGACATCTAAAATCCTCGGAAACTTAATATCTGTCAATATACTCGAAAATCTGGAACGAGTTTTTTTTATCATAACAATATTGTTACGTTTCGGTCCTGTCAGATATTCCCAATTCTCGACAAGAAGATTGATCGACATTCTCTCTTTAGAACTGAAACTGATTCACTTTTGCTGAAAGAATTTCCTATCAACTTTACGATGGAATCTAAAGGAATTCAAGCACACGTCAATATATTTTGTTTTCATGAAATTGTTCTTGGAATAAACAGAACGGAAAAATAAATCATGACCTTTGAGGAGGCATCAATCCAATATGTTTATTAAACCTTGAGGTACCAAACAATATCCGGTCTTTAATCGAAATCCTTGAAATGCAATTTTCAATTTGCGAGCCAAAAATATTCACACTATATCGGTTGGTGTTTACTATTACTTTTTTTTTTAATTTTGGATGTAAGAAGCCTTTTTTTGTAATCCATTAGCGCTAATTGAATTTTTAAAGTAAAAACACTATTTGCTAGAATCTTCAAGGATTTCTTCTATATCGTTTTTCTAGAATAACAATTCCAGACTTGCTTCGATATAGGAAATCGCGAGAAACGTCATGAACGTTTTAGCGAATTAAAGTTGATTTAATTTTCAATATTTACTCGTTTGGGTTTATCCTAGTCTATATATATATATATGAATCAGTTTTCGAAATGTCATCAATCACTGATTAGCTTTTATTTCAGTAACATTAATGCGTTATTACAGACGTGGTTGGATGGCATACGATCGATTACGCATAACGTGAAAGCCAACAATGTCTGCCCACTGACGTGCCTAAAAAAACAGTAAGTTTACAAACACCATGTGATCTATTTCCTTATACTTCTGCGATCCATTTCGCAGTTTCGTCGACGGCATTTGTTATCCTGAAAGAGAAATATGTTCCATCATTTCGGGCTTATTTATCGATTGTCAGGTGGCTTTATTTTTCCAAGATAGAACAGATTTCCTCTCTCTCCGTTATATTACTTTTTCAAACTAAATCACCACTTCCTGTAAGATTCGTTCATTAATTTGATGACTGGGGAGAAACTCAAAAAAGAGAAAATCCATCGATGCCCTAAAATTAAATGTTTAGATAAAAAATATTCCTTAACATTTTAGCTGGATGAGACTCAGAATGCTACTAGATCCCAATGGTAAAGTTCCTGTAAAGGTAGTGGCCAGAACTTTTGCTTCCGGAAAGACAGAGAAACTTGTCTATCAGTGCCTTTCTGACTTGGGCCTACCTAGTGGAAAGGTACATACGAAATAAACTTGTCTCAAAAGAAAAATCTTACAAATCTTACAAATCTTACAAATCTTACAAATCTTTACAATATTTCCTTCCAGAACGATGTAATTGAACCAGACGACTTCACTTTCGATGCGTTTTACGCTCTTTACCACAAAATCTGTCCACGGAATGACATTGAAGAATTATTTCAATCTATGTAAGTGTTAACTTCCGATTATTCCACCTTTCAACAAAAAATCGTACTTGAAAAATAGCACCAGTTAATTTCCATGCTCCGCTTTATCTCTCATAAAAAATTTTAATAGCTCCCTTTAAATTCATTTTCAGTACGCAGGGAAAGGCAGACACCATAAATCTGGACCAGTTAATCACCTTCCTGAATGAAAAGCAGCGCGACCCTACCTTAAACGAGATCCTTTATCCACTATATGATGAAAAAAGAGCAATGGAGATCATCAAAGACTACGAGCCGAACGAGTCTGCCAAAAATCAAAGTACAACCTTGTTTTCTTTTCTCTGATCACTATGTAACCTTTTCGAAGGCAGATCACAGCTCTAACGGATGTGATTTTAATATCAAAAAATATTATTCGCACTTCATTGTTTGTATGCCATCCTTTCAGAAATTCTCACGTTCTTTCAGAAACGATGACAAAGGACGGCTTTATTCGTTATCTGATTTCCGACGAGAATGCTCCTGTATTTTTGGACAGGCTTGATGTCTACATGGACATGGATCAGTCCCTTGCGCACTATTACATAAATTCAAGTCACAATACTTACCTCAGCGGCAGACAATTTGGTGGGAAAAGCAGCGTCGAAATGTACAGACAAGTTTTACTAGCTGGCTGCAGGTAATTAAAGAGTTACAATTGCTGTTTGATCACTTTCGATTGAAGCATGAAACCCAGATAAAGAAAGAGTTTTTTAAAGAAACATATGATTTGTTTTTCTTGCAAGATGTGTTGAATTGGACTGCTGGGATGGTAAAGGAGAGGATGAAGAACCAATAATAACACATGGTAAGGCCATGTGCACAGATATACTTTTCAAAGATGTGATATATGCAGTACGGGATACTGCCTTCGTAACTTCGGAATATCCAGTTATTCTCAGTTTCGAGAACCACTGCAGCAAAGGACAGCAGTACAAGCTGGCAAAATACTGTGATGAAATATTAGGAGACCTTCTTCTGAAAGAGCCACTCAAAGAATATCCAGTGAGTGCAGCATAAATCTGTGCAAAATTTACTTTCGTTCTACATTTTTTAGTAGAGTAGAGGTCTAAATTACGTAACACTTTCTGCCCCTCCCCTTCTAGGTGTAATAAGTTATAACAACATCGCTTCAATCCTCCTTCCCCTATGTTACGTAATTTCTTTAATTATTTCCATTACTGACAATGAGTCATTGTAAACTGTAGCTACTTACTACAGATAGTCCCTTACTACATATAGTCCCTTAAAATAATACAATAAAGTTATGTTGACCCTGGTTGACCTATATTCAAAACTGACCTGGTTTTTCAAGTACTGAAGTGTTCCAAGATTATAAAAAATTAAGAAATTTTAATTGCTTCTTAAAGCTGGAGCCTGGAGTGCCACTTCCACCTCCAAGTATGCTGAAACGAAAAATTCTGATAAAGAACAAACGACTGAAACCAGAAGTGGAGAAACAAGAGCTTGAGCTTTTTAAGCAGGGTCAGTTCATAATAGAGGATGAGATTAAAGAAGACGCTAGTGCTCCTCCATTGGTTGCTGCTGTCGTTGAACAACAACCGGTAAAGGTAACTTTGGGTCTACTCCTAGCATGAGAAGCTACCCCCTCACTTTTTAATAATATCTGAAAATTACCATCAATTTGCAATATAAGAAACAACTACTGTTGCAGGAAGAGGTTGTGGATGTTATAACAGCTGGACAGTCTCAACAATCTAATCAACCTGGCCCAGGTGGGCTGGGTGAAAGCTTAGAATTGGCGGTTTCACAACCTTACACGGGAAGTACTACCAATGTCCATCCATGGTTATCATCCATGGTTAATTATGCACAGCCTATCAAGTTCCAAGGATTTGATGTTGCTGAGGGTAAGATAACTTTTGATGAAATAAATTTCTTTTGATGAAGAGTAACCCTAGTCAATTTTACCTTAATCCTCATCAGATGATCGTAATAAAAAGGATATTGAAACTATTTCAGAGAAAAATATCCACCATAACATGTCATCCTTTGCGGAAACCACCGGCCTGAATTACCTGAAAACTTCAGCAATTGAATTCGTCAATTACAACAAGCGTCAAATGAGTCGAATTTATCCAAAAGGAACAAGAGCTGACTCCTCAAATTACATGCCACAAGTTTGTACTATTATGTTCTTTTTAATCACAACGGCATTATGGTGATTTGGATACAAATAGATTCATTGATTAGGTTTTCTGGAACGCTGGATGTCAAATGGTCTCACTGAACTTCCAAACAGCAGATCTACCAATGCAGCTGAATCAAGGAAAATTCGAATACAACGGATCGTCTGGATACCTGCTGAAGCCGGATTTTATGAGAAGAGCTGATCGGAGTTTCGATCCGTTCGCTGAAAGTCCAGTGGATGGAGTTATTGCTACTCAGTGTAGTGTGCAAGTGAGCCTCAATTTTTATTCAAGATTATATATTGTCATTTTTAATTAATTGATCTTTTTAATTTTTCATTGTCCTAATTTGATTTACTTCTTTTAGGTAATAGCTGGACAGTTTCTTTCCGACAAAAAGGTAAATACCTACGTGGAAGTGGAGATGTATGGTCTACCGACTGATACTATTCGGAAAGAATTTCGAACTAGAGTCGTGCCAGCAAACGGACTGAATCCGGTATACAACGAGGAACCTTTCTTATTTCGAAAAGTTGTTCTGCCAGACTTGGCTGCCCTCAGATTTGCCGTTTACGACGAATCAAACGGAAGACTTCTTGGTCAACGAATTGTCCCCTTGGATGGCCTTCAAGCTGGCTACCGACATATTGCTCTACGAACTGAAGCCAACTTCCCAATGTCGTTGCCAATGCTTTTCTGTAATATCGAAATCAAGATCTACGTTCCTGATGGTTTCCAGGGTTTGTACTGTTAAACTTTGTTACTGTTAAACTTTGTTACTGTTAAACTCTGTTACTGTTAAACTTTGTTACTGTACAACTTAACATCTTAGGCCACTCGAATCATCAGATGAAGCAGAACAAATAAATTGAAAACATTATTTCTTTTTAGAATTCATGGATGCATTGACAGCACCAAAAGAATTCCAGAACACTGAAAGCATGGCGCAAACAAGAATGCGTGGCCTTGGAATTGAGGAGAGTGATAGGTCTGGAATGGGTGGAGACGCAATGCAGGCTCGTCAAAGGGAAGCTGCCAAGCCACGAGGTTTGTATCTTTTAAATGATCATCAGGAATTAACTCCATAATGACTTAATTACATAATTCATTGTGTCAAATTACAGAGGAGATGAAATTTGAACCAATTACGGTGGAAAATCTTCGAATAGAAAAGGGATACCAAAAAGTGGTAAGGAAGCAACAAAAGGAGCTAGACTCTCTTAAAAAGCGTCACCAGAAGGAGAAACTTACTGTGCAAAAACAACAATGTGCCGCGATAGAGAAACTCATTAAAGGAAAAAAGTAAGGATACATTTTGAGTAAAGCAATAGATTTAAATAAAAGATTGATACGATAACTGTAAGATGTTTCCTCCTTTTTCACAGTAAGGCAGAATTATCACGGGATCCAGTGGTTCGCCGAGCAGTTTCTGATCAAACTACACAGTGGTCTCGATTAGCTGATAGACAAAGACGTGAAGAAAGGGAAGTGATGCAAAACCATGTCGAGGAAAGACGCACGCAATTAAAAAAACTTTGTACGGCTGCTCAATTGGCACAGCAAAAGCAATTGGTAGCACGGCATGAAAGAGAGATAAAAGAGATGAATGCGAGGCAGGCTAGGTTATCAGTTGAAAGCATGAGAGAAGTTATGAATGATAAGACTCTTAAATCAAGGGGCATCAAAGAAGGAAGACTCAGGGAAAAACAACAGAATAACACCAAGAAATTTATGGAGGAGCGCAAAATTGCACAGATGGTTCAGAATCGGGAAAAGGAGAAACTCAAGGACATTCATGAGAAACAAATTGATGAATTGCAGAAAGAAATGAATGGGGTGCGTTGTCTTTATTTTCCATTATTTGGAAGAAGAATTCTAGATAATTTGTCTAATTAAAAAATAATATTGTTGCAGATACTGGACATGTACAAAAATGAAGAAATGGAATACGAGTTGGGATCGAAATCCGAGTTCTGTGCGTGATGAGAGAAGTCTAAATATGTAAAGAGTTTATTGTTTGTGGAATCCTTGAAATAATTTATTACCGTTAACTATACTGGAACAGGGATCAAATCTCGACAGTTAGACTACCAAAAAATCGACTAAACGTTATATCTAGTAATTCATCTGTTTCTTGATATTTTTTTATAAGTCTCATCCTTCATGATTGTTACAACAGTGAATAGTTTTAAGAATAACGATAATTGAAGTGATCTAGTCAAGAGTTTTTATTCTTAGGCCAAAAAAGGAAAACGAAAATAAAGTGTAGAAATAGAGAGTTGTCTCTAAAATAACGACTATTTTCGTTGACACTTAATGAAATTTTCTAATTTTTATCGCAAATCCTCGAATTCTATGGTGTAACTTGCACTTGTACATTGGAATATATTAATCGCGTCATCATCTCATTATTAAGCGAATCCGCGTTCTTATAAACTGTAGAAAAACTAGATCGAGTCATTTTTAATCGAATCTAGCATATTTTGAGATAAATAAATCTCTCTTTTTAAAATAAATTGTCTACTTATGAGAATGCCGAACAAAATATGGTCCAAAATGAGTTATTATGTAGCTCAATAAAAGCCAAAAATTATTATTATTATTATATATATATATATATATATA